>JAUJEF010000491.1:0-55000 GCA_030444885.1 Citrus sp. QX-2021 | reverse complement strand
TTTTTCCGCTGGAGGAACTTGGCGCTGCGGCCTTCGGGCGGGTATCTTTGGGCGCGGCTGTGCCCGCGGCCTATTTTTGGCACACGGAGGTGCCTCGCAAAGTCTCGCGCCATTCTGAGTCTGGCGGACGAAGTTGGGCAGCCCCCCCCCCCAAGGCTATAGCCCACCCGTTTTTGTGGCTTTTTTCCGCTGGACGAACTTGGCGCCGCGGCCTTCGGGCGGGTATTTTTGGGGGCGGCTGTGCCCGCGGCCTATTTTTGGCACACAGAGGTGCCTCGCAGAGTCTCGCGCCATTCCGAGTCCGGCGGACGAAGTGGGCCAGCCCCACCCCCCAAGGCTATAGCCCACCCGTTTTTGTGGCCTTTTTCCGCTGGACGAACTTGGCGCTGCGGCCTTCGGGCGGGTATCTTTGGGCGCGGCTGTGCCCGCGGCCTATTTTTGGCACACGGAGGTGCCTCGCAAAGTCTCTCGCCATTCTGAGTCTGGCGGACGAAGTTGGGTAGCCCCACCCCCCAAGGCTATAGCCCACCCGTTTTTGTGGCTTTTTTCCGCTGGACGAACTTGGCGCCGCGGCCTTCGGGCGGGTATTTTTGGGGGCGGCTGTGCCCGTGGCCTATTTTTGGCACATGGAGGTGCCTCGCAAAGTCTCGCCCCATTCCGAGTCCGGCGGACGAAGTGGGCCAGCCCCACCCCCCAAGGGTATAGCCCACCCGTTTTTGTGGCCTTTTTCCGCTGGACGAACTTGGCGCTGCGGCCTTCGGGCGGGTATTTTTGGGCGCGGCTGTGCCCGCCGCCTATTTTTGGCACACGGAGGTGCCTCGCAAAGTCTCGCGCCATTCCGAGTCCGGCGGACGAAGTTGGCCAGCCCCAACCCCCATGGCTATAGCCCACCCGTTTTTGTGGCCTTTTTCCGCTGGACGAACTTGGCGCTGCGGCCTTCGGGCAGGTATTTTTGGGCGCGGCTGTGACCGCGGCATATTTTTGGCACACGGGGGTGCCTCGCAAAGTCTCGCGCCATTCCGAGTCCGGCGGATGAAGTTGGCCAGCCCCACCCCCCAAGGCTATAGCGCACCCGTTTTTGTGGCCTTTTTCCGCTGGACAATTTGGCGCCGTGGCCTTCGGTCGGGTATTTTTGGGCGCGGCTGTGCCCGCGGCCTATTTTTGGCACACGGAGGCGCCTCGCAAAGTCGCGCGCCATTCCGAATCCGGCGGACGAAGTTGGCCAGCCCCACCCCCCAAGGCTATAGCCCACCCGTTTTTGTGGCCTTTTTCCGCTGGACGAACTTGGCGCCGCGGCCTTCGGGCGGGTATTTTTAGGCGCGGCTTTGCCCGCGGCCTATTTTTGGCGCACGGAGGCGCCTCGCAAAGTCTCGCGCCATTCCGAGTCCGGCGGACGAAGATGGCCAGCCCCACCCCCCAAGGGTATAGCCCACCCGTTTTTGTGGCCATTTTCCGCTGGACGAACTTGGCGCCCCGGCCTTCGGGCGGTTATTTTTGGGCGCGGCTGTGTCCGGAGCCTATTTTTGGCATACGCAGGCGCCTCGCAAAGTCTCGCGCCATTCCGAGTTCGGCGGACGAAGTGGGCCAGTCCCACCCCCCAAGGCTATAGCCCATCCGTTTTTGTGGCCATTTTCCGCTGGACGAACTTGGCGCCCCGGCCTTCGGGCGGTTATTTTTGGGTGCGGCTGTGTCCGGGGCCTATTTTTGGCACACCGAGGCCGCTCGCAAAGTCTTGCGCCATTCCGACTCCGGCGGACGAAGTTGGCCAGCCCCACCCCCCAAGGCTATAGCCCACCCGTTTTTGTGGCCTTTTTCCGCTGGACGAACTTGGCGCCCCGGCCTTCGGGCGGTTATTTTTGGGCGCGGCTGTGCCCGGGGCCTATTTTTCGCACGTGGAGGCCGCTCGCAAAGTCTCGCGCCATTCCGAGTCCGGCGGACGAAGTCGGCCGACCCCACCCCCCAAGCCTATAGCCCACCCGTTTTTGTGGCCTTTTTCCGCTGGACGAACATGGTTACCCGGCCTTCGGGGGTTATTTTTGGGCGCGGCTGTGCCCGGGGCCTATTTTTGGCACACAGAAGCCGCTCGCAAAGTCTCGCACCATTCCGAGTCCGGCGGACGAAGTTGGCCAGCCCCACCCCCCAAGGCTATAGCCCACCTGTTTTTGTGGCCTTTTTCCGCTGGATGAACTTGGCGCCCCGGCCTTCGGGCGGTTATTTTTGGGCGCGGCTGTGTCCGGGGCCTATTTTTGGCACACCGAGGCCGCTCGCAAAGTCTCACGCCATTCCGAGTCCGGCGGACGAAGTGGGCCAGCCCCACCCCCAAGGCTATAGCCCACCCGTTTTTGTGGCCTTTTTCCGCTGGACGAACTTGTGGCCCCGGCCTTCGGGCGGATATTTTTGGGCGCGGCTGTGCCCGGGGCCTATTTTTAGTACACGGAGGCCGCTCGCAAAGTCTCGCACCATTCCGAGTCCGGCGGACGAAGTTGGCCAGCCCCACCCCCCAAGGCTATAGCCCACCCGTTTTTGTGGCCTTTTTCCGCTGGACGAACTTGGCGCTTCGGCCTTCGTGCGGTTATTTTTGGGCGCGGCTGTGGCTTGGGCCTATTTTTGGCACACGGAGACTGCTCGCAAAGTCTCGCGCCATTCCGAGTCCGGCGGACGAAGTTTGCCAGCCCCACCCCCCAAGGCTATAGCCCACCTGTTTTTGTGGCCTTTTTCCGCTGGATGAACTAGGCGCCCCGGCCTTCGGGCGGTTATTTTTGGGCGTGGATGTGTCCGGGGCCTATTTTTGGCACACCGAGGCCGCTCGCAAAGTCTCACGCCATTCCGAGTCCGGCGGACGAAGTTGGCCAGCCCCACCCCCCAAGGCTATAGCCCACCCGTTTTTGTGGCCTTTTTCCGCTGGACGAACTTGGCGCCCCGGCCTTCGGGTGGTTATTTTTGGGCGCGGCTGTGCCCGGGGCCTATTTTTGGAACACGGAGGCCGCTCGCAAAGTCTCGCGCCATTCCGAGTCCGGCGAACGAAGTTGGCCAGCCCCACCCCCCAAGGCTATAGCCCACCCGTTTTTGTGGCATTTTTTTGCTGGACGAACTTGGTTCCCCGGCCTTCGGGCTGTTATTTTTGGGCGCGGTTGTGGCCAGGGCCTATTTTTGGCACACGGAGGCTGCTCGCAAAGTCTCTTTCCATTTCGAGTCCGGCGGACGAAGTTGGCCAGCCCCACCCCCCAAGGCTATAGCCCACCCGTTTTTGTGGCATTTTTTTGCTGGACGAACTTGGCGCGCCGGCCTTCGGGCTCTTATTTTTGGGCGCGGCTGTGCCCGGGGCCTATTTTCGGCACACGGAGGCTGCTCGCAAAGTCTCGTTCCATTTCGAGTCCGGCGGACGAAGTTGGCCAGCCCCACCCCCCAAGGCTATAGCCCACCCGTTTTTGTGGCATTTTTTTGCTGGACGAAATTGGCGCCCCGGCCTTCGGGCAGTTATTTTTGGGCGCGGCTGTGCCCGGGGCCTATTTTTGGCACACGGAGGCCGCTCGCAAAGTCTCGCGCCATTCCGAGTCCGGCGGACGAAGTGGGCCGGCCCCACCCCCCAAGGCTATAGCCCACCCGTTTTTGTGGCTTTTTTCCGCTGGACGAACTTGGCGCCCCGGCCTTCGGGCGGTTATTTTTGGGCGCGGCTGTTCCCGGGGCCTATTTTCGGGCACACGAGGCCCGCTCGCAAAGTCTCGCACCATTCCGAGTCCGGCGGACGAAGTTGGCCAGCCCCACCCCCCAAGGCTATCGCCCACCCGTTTTTGTGGCCTTTTCCGCTGGGACGAACTTGGCGCCCTGGCCTTCGGGCGGTTATTTTTAGGCGCGGCTGTGCCCGGGCCTGTTTTTAGAACACGGAGGCCGCTCGCAAAGATTCGCGCCATTCCGAGTCCGGCGGGACGGTTGGCCAGCCCCACCCCCCAAGGCTATAGCTCACCCGTTTTTGTGGCCTATTTCCTCTGGACGAACTTGGCGCCCCGGCCTTCGGGCGGTTATTTTTGGGCGCAGCTGTGGCCGGGGCCTATTTTTGGCACACGGAGACTGCTCGCAAAGTCTCGTGCCATTCCGAGTCCGGCGGACGAAGTTGGCGAGCCCCAGCCCCCAAGGCTATAGCCCACCCGTTTTTGTGGCCTTTTTCCGCTGGACGAACTTGGCGCCCTGGCCTTCGGGCGGTTATTTTTGGGCGCGGCTGTGCCCGGGGCCTATTTGTGGTACACGGAGGCCGCTCGTAAAGTCTTGCGCCATTCCGAGTCCGGCGGACGAAGTTGGCCAGCCCCACCCCCCAAGGCTATAGCCCACCCGTTTTTGTGGCATTTTTTTGCTGGACGAACTTCGCGCCCCGGCCTTCGGGCGGTTATTTTTGGGCGCGGCTGTCCCCGGGGCCTATTTTCGGCACACGGAGACTGCTCGCAAAATCTCGCGCCATTCCGAGTCCGGCGGACGAAGTTGGCAAGCCCCACCCCCCAAGGCTATAGCTCACCCGTTTTTGTGGCCTATTTCCTCTGGACGAACTTGGCGCCCCGGCCTTCGGGCGGTTATTTTTGGGCGCGGCTGTGCCCGGGGCCTATTTTTGGCACACGGAGACTGCTCGCAAAGTCTCGCGCCATTCCGAGTCCGGCGGACGAAGTTGGCGAGCCCCACCCCCCAAGGCTATAACCCACCCGTTTTTGTGGCCTTTTTCCGCTGGACGAACTTGGCGCCCCGGCTTTCGGGCGGTTATTTTTGGGCGCGGCTGTGCCCGGGGCCTATTTTTGGCACACGGAGACTGCTCGCAAAGTCTTGCGCCATTCCGAGTCCGGCGGACAAAGTTGGCCAGCCCCACCCCCCAAGGCTATAGCCCACCCGTTTTTGTTGCCTTTTTCCGCTGGACGAACTGGGCGCCCCGGCCTTCGGGTGGTTATTTTTGAGCGCGGCTGTGGCCGGGGCCTATTTTTGGCACACGGAGGCCGCTCGCAAATTCTCGTGCCATTCCGAGTCCGGCGGACGAAGTTGGCCAGCCCCACCCCCCAAGGCTATAGCTACCCGTTTTTGTGGCATTTTTTTGCTGGACGAACTTGGCGACCCGGCCTTCGGGCGGTTATTTTTGGGCGCGGCTGTGCCCGGGGCCTATTTTTGGCACACGGAGACTGCTCGCAATGTCTCGCGCCATTCCGAGTCCGGCGGACGAAGTTGGCGAGCCGCACCCCCCAAGGCTATAGCCCACCCGTTTTTGTGGCCTTTTTCCGCTGGACGAACTTGGAGCCCTGGACTTCGGGCGGTTATTTTTGGGCGTGGCTGTGCCCGGGGCCTATTTTTGGTACACGGAGGCCGCTCATAAAGTCTTGCACCATTCCGAGTCCGGCGGACGAAGCTGGCCAGCCCCACCCCCCAAGGCTATAGCCCACCCGTTTTTGTGGCCTTTTTTTGCTGGACGAACTTCGCGCCCCGGCCTTTGGGCGGTTATTTTTGGGCGCGGCTGTGCCCGGTGCCTGTTTTTGGCACACGGAGGCCGCTCGTAAAGTTTCGCGCCATTCCGAGTCCGGCGGACGAAGTGGGCCAGCCCCACCCGCCAAGGCTATAGCTCACCCGTTTTTGTGGCCTATTTCCTCGTGACGAACTTGGCGCCCCGGCCTTCGGGCGGTTATTTTTGGGCGCGGCTGTGCCCGGGGCCTATTTTTGGTACACGGAGGCCGCTCGTAAAGTCTTGCGCCATTCCGAGTCCGGCGGACGAAGTTGGCCAGCCCCACCCCCCAAGGCTATAGCCCACCCGTTTTTGTGGCATTTTTTTGCTGGACGAACTTCGCGCCCCGGCCTTCGGGCGGTTATTTTTGGGCGCGACTGTGCCCGGGGCCTATTTTCGGCACACGGAGGCCGCTCGCAAAGTCTCGCACCATTCCGAGTCCGGCGGACGAAGTTGGCCAGCCCCACCCCCCAAGGCTATAGCTCACCCGTTTTTGTGGCCTATTTCCGCTGGACGAACTTGGCGCGCCGGCCTTCGGGCGGTTTTTTTTGGGCGTGGCTGTGCCCGGGGCCTATTTTCGGCACACGGAGGCTACTCGCAAAGTCTCGCTCCATTTCGAGTCCGGCGGACGAAGTGGGCCAGCCCCACGCCCCAAGGCTATAGCCCACCCGTTTTTGTGGCCTTTTTCCGCTGGACGAACTTGGCACCCCGGCCTTCGGGCGGTTATTTTTGGGCGCGGCTGTGCCCGGTGCCTGTTTTTGGCACACGGAGGCCGCTCCAGAAGTTTCGCGCCATTGCGAGTCCGGCGGACGAGGTTGGCCAGCCCCACCCCCAAGGCTATAGCGCACCCGTTTTTGTGGCCTTTTTCCGCTGGACGAACTTGGCACCCCGGCCTTCGGGCGGTTATTTTTGGGCGCGGCTGTGCCCGGGGCCTATTTTTGGTACACGTAGGCCGCTCGTAAAGTCTTGCGCCATTCCGAGTTCGGCGGACGAAATTGGCCAGCCCCACCCCCCAAGGCTATAGCCCACCCGTTTTTGTGGCCTTTTTCCTCTGGACGAACTTGGCGCCCCGGCCTTCGGGCGGTTATTTTTGGGCGCGGCTGTGCCCGGTGCCTGTTTTTGGCACACGGAGGCCGCTCGAAGTTTCGCGCCATTCCGAGTCCGGCGGGACAGAGGTTGGCCAGCCCCACCCCCCAAGGCTATAGCTCACCCGTTTTTGTGGCCAATTTCCTCTGGACGAACTTGGCGCCCCGGCCTTCGGGCGGTTATTTTTGGGCGCGGCTGTGCCCGGGGCCTATTTTAGGAACACGGAGGCAGCACGTAAAGTCATGAGCCATTCCGAGTCCGGCGGACGAATTTGGCCAGCCCCACCCCCCAAGGCTATAGCCAACCCGTTTTTGTGGCCTTTTTCCGCTGGACGAACTTGGCGCCCCGGCCTTCGGGCGGTTATTTTTGGGCGCGGCTGTGGCCGGGCCCTATTTTCGGCGCACGGAGGCTCTCGGAAAGTCTCGATCCATTTCAAGTCCGGCGGACGAAGTTGGCCAGCCCCACTCCCCTAGACTATAGCCCACCTGATTTTGTGGCCTTTTTCCGCTGGACGAACTTGGCGCCCCGGCCTTCGGGCAGTTATTTTTGGGCGCGGCTGTGCCCGGGGCCTATTTTTGGAACACGGAGGCCGCTCGCAAAGTCTCGCACCATTCCGAGTCCGGCGGACGAATTTGGCCAGCCCCACCCCCCAAGGCTATAGCCAACCCGTTTTTGTGGCCTTTTTCCGCTGGACGAACTTGGCGCCCCGGCCTTCGGGCGGTTATTTTTGGGCGCGGCTGTGTCAGGGGCCTGTTTTTGGAACACGGAGGCCGCTCGCAAAGTCTCGCGCCCTTCCGAGTCCGGCGGACGAAGTTGGCCAGCCCCACCCCCCAAGGCTATAGCTCACCCGTTTTTGTGGCCTATTTCCGCTGGACGAACTTGGCGCCTCGGCCTTCGGGCGGTTATTTTTGGGCGCGGCTGTTCCCGGGGACTATTTTTGGCACACGGAGACTGCTCGCAAAGTCTAACGCCATTCCGAGTCCGGCGGACAAAGTTGGCCAGCCCCACCCCGCAAGGCTATAGCCCACCAGTTTTTGTGGCCTTTTTCCGTTGGACGAACTGGGCGCCCCGGCCTTCGGGAGGTTATTTTTGGGCGCGGCTATGCCCGGGGCCTATTTTTGGCACACGGAGGCCGCTCGTAAATTCTCGCGCCATTCCGAGTCCGGCGGACGAAGTGGGCCAGCCCCACCCCCCAAGGCTATAGCCACCCGTTTTTGTGGCATTTTTTTGCTGGACGAACTTGGCGCGCCGGCCTTCGGGCGGTTTTTTTTGGGCGTGGCTGTGCCCGGGGCCTATTTTCGGCACACGGAGGCTACTCGCAAAGTCTCGCTCCATTTCGAGTCCGGCGGACGAAGTGGGCCAGCCCCACGCCCCAAGGCTATAGCCCACCCGTTTTTGTGGCCTTTTTCCGCTGGACGAACTTGGCACCCCGGCCTTCGGGCGGTTATTTTTGGGCACGGCTGTGCCCGGGGCCTATTTTTGGTACACGGAGGCCGCTCGTAAAGTCTTGCGCCATTCCGAGTCCGGCGGACGAAATTGGCCAGCCCCACCCCCCAAGGCTATAGCCCACCCGTTTTTGTGGCTTTTTTCCGATGGACGAACTTGGCGCCCCGGCCTTCGGGCGGTTATTTTTGGGCGCGGCTGTGCCCGGGGCCTATTTTTGGTACACGGAGGCCGCTAGTAAAGTCTTACGCCATTACGAGTCCGGCGGACGAAGTTGGCCAGCCCCACCCCCCAAGGCTATAGCCCACCCGTTTTTGTGGCATTTTTTTGCTGGACGAACTTCGCGCCCCGGCCTTCGGGCGGTTATTTTTGGGCGCGACTGTGCCCGGGGCCTATTTTCGGCACACGGAGGTCGCTCGCAAAGTCTCGCACCATTCCGAGTCCGGCGGACGAAGTCGGCCAGCCCCACCCCCCAAGGCTATAGCCCACCCGTTTTTGTGGCTTTTTTCCGCTGGACGAACTTGGCGCCCCGGCCTTCGGACGGTTATTTTTGGGAGCGGCTGTGCCCAGGGCCTAGTTTTGGCACACGGAGACTGCTCGCAAAATTTCGCGCCATTCCGAGTCCGGCGGACGAAGTTGGCCAGCCCCACCCCCCAAGGCTATAGCCCACCCGTTTTTGTGGCCTTTTTACGCTGGACGAACTAGGCGCCCCGGCCTTCAGGCGGTTATTTTTGGGCGCGGCTTTGCCCAGGGCCTATTTTTGGCACACGGAGGCTGCTCGCAAATTCTCGCGCCATTCCGAGTCCGGCGGACGAAGTCGGCCAGCCCCACCCCCCAAGGCTATAGCCCACCCGTTTTTGTGGCATTTTTTTGCTGGACGAACTTCGCGCGCCGGCCTTCGGGCTGTTATTTTTGGGCGCGGCTGTGCCCGGGTCCTATTTTCGGCACACGGAGGCTGCTCGCAAAGACTCGTTCCATTTCGAGTCTGGCGGACGAAGTTGGCCAGCCCCACCCCCCAAGGCTATAGCCCACCCGTTTTTGTGGCCTTTTTCCGCTGGACGAACTTGGCGCCCCGGCCTTCGGGCGGTTATTCTTGGGCGCGGCTGTGTCCGGGGCCTATTTTTGGCACACCGAGGCCGCTCGCAAAGTCTCGCGCCATTCCGAGTCCGGCGGACGAAGTTGGCCAGCCCCACCCCCCAAGGCTATAGCCCACCCGTTTTTGTGGCCTTTTTCCGCTGGACGAACTTGGCGCCCCGGCCTTCGGGCGGTTATTCTTGGGCGCGGCTGTGTCCGGGGCCTATTTTTGGCACACCGAGGCCGCTCGCAAAGTCTCGCGCCATTCCGAGTCCGGCGGACGAACTTGGCCTGCCCCACCCCCCAGGCTATAGCCCACCCGTTTTTGTGGCCTTTTTCCGCTGGACGAACTTGGCGCCCCGCCCTTGGGGCGGTTATTTTTGGGCGCGGCTGTGGCCTGCGCCTATTTTTGACACACGGAGACTGCTCGCAAAGTCTCGCGCCATTCCGAGTCCGGCGGACGAAGTTGGGCAGCCCCACCCCCCAAGGCTATAGCCCACCCATTTTTGTGTCCTTTTTCTGCTGGACGAACTTGGCGCCCCAGCCTTCGGGCGGTTATTTTTGGGCGCGGCTGTGCCCGGGGCCTATTTTTGGTACACGGAGGCCGCTCGTAAAGTCTTGCGCCATTCCGAGTCCGGCGGACGAAGTTGGCCAGCCCCACCCCCCAAGGCTATAGCCCACCCGTTTTTGTGGCATTTTTTTGCTGGACGAACTTGGTGCCCCGGCCTTCGTGCGGTTATTTTTGGGCGCGGCTGTGGCCGGGCCCTATTTTTGGCACACGGAGGCCGCTCGCAAATTCTCGCGCCATTCCGAGTCCGGCGGACGAAGTCGGCCAGCCCCACCCCCCAAGGCTATAGCCCACCCGTTTTTGTGGCATTTGTTTGCTGGACGAACTTGGCGCGCCGACCTTCGGGCGGTTATTTTTGGGCGCGGCTGTGCCCGGGGCTTATTTTTGGAACACGGAGGCCGCTCGCAAAGTCTCACACCATTCCGAGTCCGGCGGACGAAGTTGGCCAGCCCCACCCCCCAAGGCTATAGCCCACCCGTTTTTGTGGCCTTTTTCCGCTGGACGAACTTGGCGCCCCGGCCTTCGGGCGGTTATTTTTGTGCGCGGCTGTGCCCGGGGCCTGTTTTTAGAACACAGAGGCCGCTCGCAAAGTGTCGCGCCATTCCGAGTCCGGCGGACGAAGTTGGCCAGCCCCACCCCCCAAGGCTATAGCTCACCCATTTTTGTGGCCTATTTCCGCTGGACGAACTTGGCGCCCCGGCCTTCGGGCGGTTATTTTTGGGCGCGGCTGTGGCCGGGGCCTATTTTCAGCGCACGGAGGCTCTCGGAAAGTCTCGATCCATTTCAAGTCCGGCGGACGAAGCTGGCCAGCCCCACTCCCCTGGGCTATAGCCCACCTGATTTTGTGGCCTTTTTCCGCTGGACGAACTTGGCGCCCCGGCCTTCGGGCAGTTATTTTTGGGCGCGGCTGTTCCCGGGGCCTATTTTTGGAACACGGAGGCCGCTCGCAAAGTCTCGCACCATTCCGAGTCCGGCGGACGAAGAAGGCCAGCCCCACCCCCCAAGGCTATAGCCAACCCGTTTTTGTGGCCTTTTTCCGCTGGACGAACTTGGCGCCCCGGCCTTCGGGCAGTTATTTTTGGGCGCGGCTGTGCCCGGGGCCTGTTTTTGAAACACGGAGGCCGCTCGCAAAGTCTCGCACCATTCCGAGTCCGGCGGACGAAGTTGGCCAGCCCCACCCCCCAAGGCTATAGCTCACCCGTTTTTGTGGCCTATTTCCGCTGGACGAACTTGGCGCCCCGGCCTTCGGGCGGTTATTTTTGGGGGCGGCTGTGCCCGGGGCCTATTTTTGGCACACGGAGGCCGCTCCTAAATTCTCGCGCCATTCCGAGTCCGGCGGACGAAGTGGGCCAGCCCCACCCCCCAAGGCTATAGCCCACCCGTTTTTGTGGCATTTTTTTGCTGGACGAACTTGACGCGCCGGCCTTCGGGCGGTTATTTTTGGGCGCGGCTGTGCCCGGGGCCTATTTTCGGCACACGGAGGCTACTCGCAAAGTCTCGCTCCATTTCGAGTCCGGCGGACGAAGTGGGCAAGCCCCACGCCCCAAGGCTATAGCCCACCCGTTTTTGTGGCCTTTTTCCGCTTGACGAACTTGGCGCCCAGGCCTTCGGGCAGTTATTTTTGGGCGCGGCTGTCCCCGGGGCCTATTTTCGGCACACGGAGGCAGCTCGCAAAATCTCGCGCCATTCCGAGTCCGGCGGACGAAGTTGGCCAGCCCCACCCCCCAAGGCTATAGCCCACCCGTTTTTGTGGCCTTTTTCTGATGGACGAACTTGGCGCCCCGGCCTTCGGGCGGTTATTTTTGGGCGCGGCTGTTCCAGGGGCCTGTTTTTGGCACACGGAGGCCGCTCGTAAAGTTTCGCGCCATTCCGAGTCCGGCGGACGAAGTTGGCCAGCCCCACCCCCCAAGGCTATAGCTCACCCGTTTTTGTGGCCTATTTCCTCTGGACGAACTTGGCGCCCCGGCCTTCGGGCGGTTATTTTTGGGCGCGGCTGTGCCCGGGGCCTATTTTTGGCACACGGAGACTGCTCGCAAAGATTCGCGCCATTCCGAGTCCGGCGGACGAAGTTGGCCAGCCCCACCCCCCAAGGCTATAGCTCACCCGTTTTTGTGGCCTTTTTCCGCTGGACGAACTTGGCGCCCTGGCCTTCGGGCGGTTATTTTTGGGCGCGGTTGTGCCCGGTGCCTGTTTTTGGCACACGGAGGCCGCTCGTAAAGTTTCGCGCCATTCCGAGTCCGGCGGACGAAGTTGGCCAGCCCCACCCCCCAAGGCTATAGCGCACCCGTTTTTGTGGCCTATTTCCTCGTGACGAACTTGGCGCCCCGGCCTTCGGGCGGTTATTTTTGGGCGCGGCTGTGCCCGGGGCCTATTTTTGGTACACGGAGGCCGCTCGTAAAGTCTTGCGCCATTCCGAGTCCGGCGGACGAAGTTGGCCAGCCCCACCCCCCAAGGCTATAGCCCACCCGTTTTTGTGGCATTTTTTTGCTGGACGAACTTCGCGCCCCGGCCTTCGGGCGGTTATTTTTGGGCGCGACTGTGCCCGGGGCCTATTTTCGGCACACGGAGGCCGCTCGCAAAGTCTCGCACCATTCCGTGTCCGGCGGACGAAGTTGGCCAGCCCCACCCCCCAAGGCTATAGCCCACCCGTTTTTGTGGCTTTTTTCCGCTGGACGAACTTGGCGCCCCGGCCTTCGGACGGTTATTTTTGGGAGCGGCTGTGCCCGGGGCCTAGTTTTGGCACACGGAGACTGCTCGCAAAGTCTCGCGCCATTCCGAGTCCAAGGCTATAGCCCGGCATTTGTTTGCTGGACGAACTTGGCGCCGCCGACCTTCGGGTGGCGCGGCTGTGCCCGGGCTTATTTTTGGCCAGCCCCACCCCCAAGGCTATCGCCCACCCGATTTTGTGGCCTTTTTCCGCTGGACGAACTAGGCGCCCCGGCCTTCAGGCGGTTATTTGTGGGCGCGGCATTGCCCTTGGCCTATTTTTGGCACACGGAGGCTGCTCGCAAATTCTCGCCCCATTCCGAGTCCGCGGACGAAGTTGGCCAGCCCCACCCCCAAGGCTATAGCCCACCCATTTTTGTGGCCTATTTTTGCTGGACGAACTTGGCGCGCGCCCGGCCTTCGGGCTGTTATTTTCAGCGCACGGTGCGGCTGTGCCGGACCGGGGACTATTTTGGCGCACACGGAGGCCGCTCGCAAAAGTCTCGGTCCATTTCGAGTCCGGCGGACGAAGTCGGCCAGCCCCACCCCCCAAGGCTATAGCCCACCCGTTTTTGTGGCCTTTTTCCGCTGGACGAACTTGGCGCCCCGGCCTTCGGGCGGTTATTTTTGGGCGCGGCTGTGCCCGGGGCCTGTTTTTAGAACACGGAGGCCGCTCGCAAAGATTCGCGCCATTCCGAGTCCGGCGGACGAAGTTGGCCAGCCCCACCCCCCAAGGCTATAGCTCACCCGTTTTTGTGGCCTATTTCCTCTGGACGAACTTGGCGCCCAGGCCTTCGGGCGGTTATTTTTGGGCGCGGCTGTGCCCGGGGCCTATTTTTGGAACACGGAGACAGCTCGAAAAGTCTAGCGCCATTCCGAGTCCGGCGGACGAAGTTGGCCAGCCCCACCCCCCAAGGCTATAGCCCACCCGTTTTTGTGGCCTTTTTCCGCTGGACGAACTTGGCGCCCTGGCCTTCGGGCGGTTATTTTTGGGCGCGGCTGTGCCCGGGGCCTATTTTTGGTACACGGAGGCCGCTCGTAAAGTCTTGCGCCATTCCGAGTCCGGCGGACGAAGTTGGCCAGCCCCACCCCCCAAGGCTATAGCCCACCCGTTTTTGTGGCATTTTTTTGCTGGACGAACTTCGCGCCCAGGCCTTCGGGCAGTTATTTTTGGGCGCGGCTGTCCCCGGGGCCTATTTTCGGCACACGGAGGCTGCTCACAAAATCTCGCGCCATTCCGAGTCCGGCGGACGAAGTTGGCAACCCCACCCCCCAAGGCGATAGCTCCCCGGTTTTGGTGGCCGATGTCCTCTGGACGAACATGGCGCCCCGGTCTTCAGGCGGTTATTTTTGGGCGCGCCTGTGCCCACGGCCTATTTTTGGCACACGGAAACTGCTCGCAAAGTCTCGCCCCATTCCGAGTCCGGCGGACGAACTTGGCCAGCCCCACCCCCCAAGGCTATAGCCCACCCGTTTTTGTGGCCTTTTTCCGCTGGACGAACTGGGCGCCCCGGCCTTCGGGCAGTTATTCTTGGGCGCGGCTGTCCCCGCGGCCTGTTTTTGGCACACGGAAGCCACTCGCAAAGTCTCGCCCCATTCCGAGTCCGGCAGACGAATTTGGCCATCCCCACCCCTCAAGGCTATAGCCCACCCGTTTTTGTGGCCTTTTTCCGCTGGTCGAACTTGGCGACACGGCCTTCGGGCGGTGATTTTTTAGGAACGGCTGTGCCCGCGGCCTATTTTTGCCACACGGAGGCCGCTCGCAAAGTCTCGTTCCATTCCGAGTCCGGCAGACGAACTTGGCCAGCCCCACCCCCCAAGGCTATAGCCCACCCGTTTTTTTGGCCTTTTTCCGCTGGACGAACTGGGCGCCCCGGCCTTCGGGCGGTTATTCTTGGGCGCGGCTGTCCCCGCGGCCTGTTTTTGGCACACGGAGGCTGCTCGCAAAGTCTCGCTCCATTCCGAGTCCGGCGGACAAAGTTGGCCAGCCCAACCCCCCAAGGCTATAGCCCACCCGTTTTTGTGGCATTTTTTTGCTGGACGAACTTGGCGACCCGGCCTTCGGGCGGTTATTTTTGGGCGCGGCTGTGCCCGGGGCCTATTTTTGGCACACGGAGACTGCTCGCAAAGTCTCGCGCCATTCCGAGTCCGGCGGACGAAGTTGGCGAGCAGCACCCCCCAAGGCTATAGCCCACCCGTTTTTGTGGCCTTTTTACGCTGGACGAACTAGGCGCCCCGGCCTTCAGGCGGTTATTTTTGGGCGCGGCTTTGCCCAGGGCCTATTTTTGGCACACGGAGGCTGCTCGCAAATTCTCGCGCCATTCCGAGTCCGGCGGACGAAGTTGGCCAGCCCCACCCCCCAAGGCTATAGCCCACCCGTTTTTGTGGCATTTTTTTGCTGGACGAACTTCGCGCGCCGGCCTTCGGGCTGTTATTTTTGGGTGCGGCTGTGCCCGGGGACTATTTTCGGCACACGGAGGCTGCTCGCAAAGTCTCGTTCCATTTCGAGTCTGGCGGACGAAGTCGGCCAGCCCCACCCCCCAAGGCTATAGCCCACCCGTTTTTGTGGCCTTTTTCCGCTGGACGAACTTGGCGCCCTGGCCTTCGGGCGGTTATTTTTGGGCGCGGCTGTGCCCGGGGCCTGTTTTTAGAACACGGAGGCCGCTCGCAAAGATTCGCGCCATTCCGAGTCCGGCGGACGAAGTTGGCCAGCCCCACCCCCCAAGGCTATAGCTCACCCGTTTTTGTGGCCTATTTCCTCTGGACGAACTTGGCGCCCCGGCCTTCGGGCGGTTATTTTTGGGCGCGGCTGTGGCCGGGACCTATTTTTGGCACACGGAGACTGTTCGCAAAGTCTCGCGCCATTCCGAGTCCGGCGGACTAAGTTGGCGAGCCCCAGCCCCCAAGGCTATAGCCCACCCGTTTTTGTGGCCTTTTTCCGCTGGACGAACTTGGCGCCCTGGCCTTCGGGCGGTTATTTTTGGGCGTGGCTGTGCCCGGGGCCTATTTTTGGTACACGGAGGCCGCTCGTAAAGTCTTGCGCCATTCCGAGTCCGGCGGACGAAGTTGGCCAGCCCCACCCCCCAAGGCTATAGCCCACCCGTTTTTGTGGCATTTTTTTGCTGGACGAACTTCGCGCCCCGGCCTTCGGGTGGTTATTTTTGGGCGCGGCTGTCACCGGGGCCTATTTTCGGCACACGGAGGCTGCTCGCAAAATCTCGCGCCATTCCGAGTCCGGCGGACGAAGTTGGCAACCCCACCCCCCAAGGCTATAGCTCACCTGTTTTTGTGGCCTATTTCCTCTGGACGAACTTGGCGCCCCGGCCTTCGGGCGGTTATTTTTGGGCGCGGCTGTGCCCGGGGCCTATTTTTGGCACACGGAAACTGCTCGCAAAGTCTCGCGCCATTCCGAGTCCGGCGGACGAAGTTGGCGAGCCCCACCCCCCAAGGCTATAACCCACCCGTTTTTGTGGCCTTTTTCCGCTGGACGAACTTGGCGCCCCGGCTGTCGGGCGGTTATTTTTGGGAGCGGCTGTGCCCGGGGCCTATTTTTGGCACACGGAGACTGCTCGCAAAGTCTTGCGCCATTCCGAGTCCGGCGGACAAAGTTGGCCAGCCCCACCCCCCAAGGCTATAGCCCACCCGTTTTTGTTGCCTTTTTCCGCTGGACGAACTGGGCGCCCCGGCCTTCGGGCGGTTATTTTTGGGCGCGGCTGTGGCCGGGGCCTATTTTTGGCACACGGAGGCCGCTCGCAAATTCTCGTTCCATTCCGAGTCCGGCGGACGAAGTTGGCCAGCCCCACCCCCCAAGGCTATAGCTACCCGTTTTTGTGGCATTTTTTTGCTGGACGAACTTGGCGCGCCGGCCTTCGGGCGGTTATTTTTGGGCGCGGCTGTCCCCGGGGCCTATTTTCGGCACACGGAGGCTGCTCGCAAAGTCTCGCTCCATTCCGAGTCCGGCGGACAAAGTTGGCCAGCCCCACCCCGCAAGGCTATAGCCCACCCGTTTTTGTGGCCTTTTTCCGTTGGACGAACTGGGCGCCCCGGCCTTCGGGAGGTTATTTTTGGGCGCGGCTAAGCCCGGGGCCTATTTTTGGCACACGGAGGCCGCTCGTAAAATCTCGCGCCATTCCGAGTCCGGCGGACGAAGTTGGCCAGCCCCACCCCCCAAGGCTGTAGCCACCCGTTTTTGTGGCATTTTTTTGCTGGACGAACTTGGCGCGCCGGCCTTCGGGCGGTTTTTTTTGGGCGTGGCTGTGCCCGGGGCCTATTTTCCGCACACGGAGGCTACTCGCAAAGTCTCGCTCCATTTCGAGTCCGGCGGACGAAGTGGGCCAGCCCCACGCCCCAAGGCTATAGCCCACCCGTTTTTGTGGCCTTTTTCCGCTGGACGAACTTGGCACCCCGGCCTTCGGGCGGTTATTTTTGGGCGCGGCTGTGCCCGGTGCCTGTTTTTGGCACACGGAGGACGCTCGTAAAGTTTCGCGCCATTCCGAGTCCGGCGGACGAAGTTGGCCAGCCCCACCCCCAAGGCTATAGCTCACCCGTTTTTGTGGCCAATTTCCTCTGGACGAACTTGGCGCCCCGGCCTTCGGGCGGTTATTTTTGGGCGCGGCTGTGCCCGGGGCCTATTTTTGGAACACGGAGGCCGCTCGTAAAGTCTTGCGCCATTCCGAGTCCGGCGGACGAATTTGGCCAGCCCCACCCCCCAAGGCTAAAGCCAACCCGTTGTGTGGCCATTGTCCGCTGGACGAACTTGGCGCCCCGGCCTTCGGGCGGTTATTTTTGGGCGCGGCTGTGGCCGGGGCCTATTTTCGGCGCACGGAGGCTCTCAGAAAGTCTCTATCCATTTCAAGTCCGGCGGACGAAGTTGGCCAGCCCCACTCCCCTAGACTATAGCCCACCTGATTTTGTGGCCTTTTTCCGCTGGACTAACTTGGCGCCCCGGCCTTCGGGCAGTTATTTTTGGGCGCGGCTGTGCCCGGGGCCTATTTTTGGAACACGGAGGCCGCTCGCAAAGTCTCGTACCATTCCGAGTCCGGCGGACGAATTTGGCCAGCCCCACCCCCCAAGGCTATAGCCAACCCGTTTTTGTGGCCTTTTTCCGCTGGACGAACTTGGCGTCCCGGCCTTCGGGCGGTTATTTTTGGGCGCGGCTGTGTCAGGGGCCTGTTTTTGGAACACGGAGGCCGCTCGCAAAGTCTCGCGCCCTTCCGAGTCCGGCGGACGAAGTTGGCCAGCCCCACCCCCCAAGGCTATAGCTCACCCGTTTTTGTGGCCTATTTCCGCTGGACGAACTTGGCGCCCCGGCCTTCGGGCGGTTATTTTTGGGCGCGGCTGTTCCCGGGGACTATTTTTGGCACACGGAGACTGCTCGCAAAGTCTAGCGCCATTCCGAGTCCGGCGGACAAAGTTGGCCAGCCCCACCCCGCAAGGCTATAGCCCACCCGTTTTTGTGGCCTTTTTCCGTTGGACGAACTGGGCGCCCCGGCCTTCGGGAGGTTATTTTTGGGCGCGGCTATGCCCGGGGCCTATTTTTGGCACACGGAGGCCGCTCGTAAATTCTCGCGCCATTCCGAGTCCGGCGGACGAAGTGGGCCAGCCCCACCCCCCAAGGCTATAGCCACCCCGTTTTGTGGGCATTTTTGGCTGGACGAACTTGGCGCGCCGGCCTTCGGGCGGTTTTTTTTGGGCGTGGCTGTGCCCGGGGCCTATTTTCGGCACACGGAGGCTACTCGCAAAGTCTCGCTCCATTTCGAGTCCGGCGGACGAAGTGGGCCAGCCCCACGCCCCAAGGCTATAGCCCACCCGTTTTTGTGGCCTTTTTCCGCTGGACGAACTTGGCACCCCGGCCTTCGGGCGGTTATTTTTGGGCACGGCTGTGCCCGGGGCCTATTTTTGGTACACGGAGGCCGCTCGTAAAGTCTTGCGCCATTCCGAGTCCGGCGGACGAAATTGGCCAGCCCCACCCCCCAAGGCTATAGCCCACCCGTTTTTGTGGCCTTTTTCCGATGGACGAACTTGGCGCCCCGGCCTTCGGGCGGTTATTTTTTGGTGCGGCTGTGCCCGGTGCCTGTTTTTGGCACACGGAGGCCGCTCGTAAAGTTTCGCGCCATTCCGAGTCCGGCGGACGAAGTTGGCCAGCCCCACCCCCCAAGGCTATAGCTCACCCGTTTTTGTGGCCAATTTCCTCTGGACGAACTTGGCGCCCCGGCCTTCGGGCGGTTATTTTTGGGCGCGGCTGTGCCCGGGGCCTATTTTTGGCACACGGAGACTGCTCGCAAAGTCTCGCGCCATTCCGAGTCCGGCGGACGAAGTTGGCGAGCAGCACCCCCCAAGGCTATAGCCCACCCGTTTTTGTGGCCTTTTTACGCTGGACGAACTAGGCGCCCCGGCCTTCAGGCGGTTATTTTTGGGCGCGGCTTTGCCCAGGGCCTATTTTTGGCACACGGAGGCTGCTCGCAAATTCTCGCGCCATTCCGAGTCCGGCGGACGAAGTTGGCCAGCCCCACCCCCCAAGGCTATAGCCCACCCGTTTTTGTGGCATTTTTTTGCTGGACGAACTTCGCGCGCCGGCCTTCGGGCTGTTATTTTTGGGTGCGGCTGTGCCCGGGGACTATTTTCGGCACACGGAGGCTGCTCGCAAAGTCTCGTTCCATTTCGAGTCTGGCGGACGAAGTCGGCCAGCCCCACCCCCCAAGGCTATAGCCCACCCGTTTTTGTGGCCTTTTTCCGCTGGACGAACTTGGCGCCCTGGCCTTCGGGCGGTTATTTTTGGGCGCGGCTGTGCCCGGGGCCTGTTTTTAGAACACGGAGGCCGCTCGCAAAGATTCGCGCCATTCCGAGTCCGGCGGACGAAGTTGGCCAGCCCCACCCCCCAAGGCTATAGCTCACCCGTTTTTGTGGCCTATTTCCTCTGGACGAACTTGGCGCCCCGGCCTTCGGGCGGTTATTTTTGGGCGCGGCTGTGGCCGGGACCTATTTTTGGCACACGGAGACTGTTCGCAAAGTCTCGCGCCATTCCGAGTCCGGCGGACTAAGTTGGCGAGCCCCAGCCCCCAAGGCTATAGCCCACCCGTTTTTGTGGCCTTTTTCCGCTGGACGAACTTGGCGCCCTGGCCTTCGGGCGGTTATTTTTGGGCGCGGCTGTGCCCGGGGCCTATTTTTGGTACACGGAGGCCGCTCGTAAAGTCTTGCGCCATTCCGAGTCCGGCGGACGAAGTTGGCCAGCCCCACCCCCCAAGGCTATAGCCCACCCGTTTTTGTGGCATTTTTTTGCTGGACGAACTTGGCGCCCCGGCCTTCGGGTGGTTATTTTTGGGCGCGGCTGTCACGGGGCCTATTTTCGGCACACGGAGGCTGCTCGCAAAATCTCGCGCCATTCCGAGTCCGCGGAAGTTGGCAACCCCACCCCCAAGGCTATAGCTCACTGTTTTGTGGCCTATTTCCTCTGGACGAACTTGGCGCCCCGGCCTTCGGGCGGTTATTTTTGGGCGCGGCTGTGCCCGGGGCCTATTTTTGGCACACGGAAACTGCTCACAAAGTCTCGCGCCATTCCGAGTCCGGCGGACGAAGTTGGCGAGCCCCACCCCCCAAGGCTATAACCCACCCGTTTTTGTGGCCTTTTTCCGCTGGACGAACTTGGCGCCCCGGCTGTCGGGCGGTTATTTTTGGGAGCGGCTGTGCCCGGGGCCTATTTTTGGCACACGGAGACTGCTCGCAAAGTCTTGCGCCATTCCGAGTCCGGCGGACAAAGTTGGCCAGCCCCACCCCCCAAGGCTATAGCCCACCCGTTTTTGTTGCCTTTTTCCGCTGGACGAACTGGGCGCCCCGGCCTTCGGGCGGTTATTTTTGGGCGCGGCTGTGGCCGGGGCCTATTTTTGGCACACGGAGGCCGCTCGCAAATTCTCGTTCCATTCCGAGTCCGGCGGACGAAGTTGGCCAGCCCCACCCCCCAAGGCTATAGCTACCCGTTTTTGTGGCATTTTTTTGCTGGACGAACTTGGCGCGCCGGCCTTCGGGCGGTTATTTTTGGGCGCGGCTGTCCCCGGGGCCTATTTTCGGCACACGGAGGCTGCTCGCAAAGTCTCGCTCCATTCCGAGTCCGGCGGACAAAGTTGGCCAGCCCCACCCCGCAAGGCTATAGCCCACCCGTTTTTGTGGCCTTTTTCCGTTGGACGAACTGGGCGCCCCGGCCTTCGGGAGGTTATTTTTGGGCGCGGCTAAGCCCGGGGCCTATTTTGCGCACACGGAGGCGGCTCGAAAAATCTCGCGCCATTCCGAGTCCGGCGGACGAAGTTGGCCAGCCCCACCCCCCAAGGCTGTAGCCACCCGTTTTTGTGGCATTTTTTTGCTGGACGAACTTGGCGCGCCGGCCTTCGGGCGGTTTTTTTTGGGCGTGGCTGTGCCCGGGGCCTATTTTCCGCACACGGAGGCTACTCGCAAAGTCTCGCTCCATTTCGAGTCCGGCGGACGAAGTGGGCCAGCCCCACGCCCCAAGGCTATAGCCCACCCGTTTTTGTGGCCTTTTTCCGCTGGACGAACTTGGCACCCCGGCCTTCGGGCGGTTATTTTTGGGCGCGGCTGTGCCCGGTGCCTGTTTTTGGCACACGGAGGACGCTCGTAAAGTTTCGCGCCATTCCGAGTCCGGCGGACGAAGTTGGCCAGCCCCACCCCCCAAGGCTATAGCTCACCCGTTTTTGTGGCCAATTTCCTCTGGACGAACTTGGCGCCCCGGCCTTCGGGCGGTTATTTTTGGGCGCGGCTGTGCCCGGGGCCTATTTTTGGTACACGGAGGCCGCTCGTAAAGTCTTGCGCCATTCCGAGTCCGGCGGACGAATTTGGCCAGCCCCACCCCCCAAGGCTATAGCCAACCCGTTTTTGTGGCCTTTTTCCGCTGGACGAACTTGGCGCCCCGGCCTTCGGGCGGTTATTTTTGGGCGCGGCTGTGGCCGGGGCCTATTTTCGGCGCACGGAGGCTCTCAGAAAGTCTCTATCCATTTCAAGTCCGGCGGACGAAGTTGGCCAGCCCCACTCCCCTAGACTATAGCCCACCTGATTTTGTGGCCTTTTTCCGCTGGACTAACTTGGCGCCCCGGCCTTCGGGCAGTTATTTTTGGGCGCGGCTGTGCCCGGGGCCTATTTTTGGAACACGGAGGCCGCTCGCAAAGTCTCGTACCATTCCGAGTCCGGCGGACGAATTTGGCCAGCCCCACCCCCCAAGGCTATAGCCAACCCGTTTTTGTGGCCTTTTTCCGCTGGACGAACTTGGCGTCCCGGCCTTCGGGCGGTTATTTTTGGGCGCGGCTGTGTCAGGGGCCTGTTTTTGGAACACGGAGGCCGCTCGCAAAGTCTCGCGCCCTTCCGAGTCCGGCGGACGAAGTTGGCCAGCCCCACCCCCCAAGGCTATAGCTCACCCGTTTTTGTGGCCTATTTCCGCTGGACGAACTTGGCGCCCCGGCCTTCGGGCGGTTATTTTTGGGCGCGGCTGTTCCCGGGGACTATTTTTGGCACACGGAGACTGCTCGCAAAGTCTAGCGCCATTCCGAGTCCGGCGGACAAAGTTGGCCAGCCCCACCCCGCAAGGCTATAGCCCACCCGTTTTTGTGGCCTTTTTCCGTTGGACGAACTGGGCGCCCCGGCCTTCGGGAGGTTATTTTTGGGCGCGGCTGTGCCCGGGGCCTATTTTTGGCACACGGAGGCCGCTCGTAAATTCTCGCGCCATTCCGAGTCCGGCGGACGAAGTTGGCCAGCCCCACCCCCCAAGGCTATAGCCACCCGTTTTTGTGGCATTTTTTTGCTGGACGAACTTGGCGCGCCGGCCTTCGGGCGGTTATTTTTGGGCGTGGCTGTGCCCGGGGCCTATTTTCGGCACACGGAGGCTACTCGCAAAGTCTCGCTCCATTTCGAGTCCGGCGGACGAAGTGGGCCAGCCCCACGCCCCAAGGCTATAGCCCACCCGTTTTTGTGGCCTTTTTCCGCTGGACGAACTTGGCACCCCGGCCTTCGGGCGGTTATTTTTGGGCACGGCTGTGCCCGGGGCCTATTTTTGGTACACGGAGGCCGCTCGTAAAGTCTTGCGCCATTCCGAGTCCGGCGGACGAAATTGGCCAGCCCCACCCCCCAAGGCTATAGCCCACCCGTTTTTGTGGCCTTTTTCCGATGGACGAACTTGGCGCCCCGGCCTTCGGGCGGTTATTTTTTGGTGCGGCTGTGCCCGGTGCCTGTTTTTGGCACACGGAGGCCGCTCGTAAAGTTTCGCGCCATTCCGAGTCCGGCGGACGAAGTTGGC
The DNA here is from genome assembly GCA_030444885.1 of Citrus sp. QX-2021. NCBI lineage: Eukaryota > Viridiplantae > Streptophyta > Magnoliopsida > Sapindales > Rutaceae > Citrus > Citrus sp. QX-2021. Next base: position 32,365 of record JAUJEF010000491.1, on the reverse strand, counting down.
CAGCCCCACCCCCCAAGGCTATAGCTCACCCGTTTTTGTGGCCAATTTCCTCTGGACGAACTTGGCGCCCCGGCCTTCGGGCGGTTATTTTTGGGCGCGGCTGTGCCCGGGGCCTATTTTTGGTACACGGAGGCCGCTCGTAAAGTCTTGCGCCATTCCGAGTCCGGCGGACGAATTTGGCCAGCCCCACCCCCCAAGGCTATAGCCCACCCGTTTTTGTGGCATTTTTTTGCTGGACGAACTTCGCGCCCCGGCCTTCGGGCGGTTATTTTTGGGCGCGACTGTGCCCGGGGCCTATTTTCGGCACACGGAGGTCGCTCGCAAAGTCTCGCACCATTCCGAGTCCGGCGGACGAAGTCGGCCAGCCCCACCCCCCAAGGCTATAGCCCACCCGTTTTTGTGGCTTTTTTCCGCTGGACGAACTTGGCGCCCCGGCCTTCGGACGGTTATTTTTGGGAGCGGCTGTGCCCGGGGCCTAGTTTTGGCACACGGAGACTGCTCGCAAAATCTCGCGCTATTCCGAGTCCGGCGGACGAAGTTGGCCAGCCCCACCCCCCAAGGCTATAGCCCACCCGTTTTTGTGGCCTTTTTACGCTGGACGAACTAGGCGCCCCGGCCTTCAGGCGGTTATTTTTGGGCGCGGCTTTGCCCAGGGCCTATTTTTGGCACACGGAGGCTGCTCGCAAATTCTCGCGCCATTCCGAGTCCGGCGGACGAAGTTGGCCAGCCCCACCCCCCAAGGCTATAGCCCACCCGTTTTTGTGGCATTTTTTTGCTGGACGAACTTCGCGCGCCGGCCTTCGGGCTGTTATTTTTGGGCGTGGCTGTGCCCGGGGCCTATTTTCGGCACACGGAGGCTGCTCGCAAAGACTCGTTCCATTTCGAGTCTGGCGGACGAAGTTGGCCAGCCCCACCCCCCAAGGCTATAGCCCACCCGTTTTTGTGGCCTTTTTCCGCTGGACGAACTTGGCGCCCCGGCCTTCGGGCGGTTATTCTTGGGCGCGGCTGTGTCCGGGGCCTATTTTTGGCACACCGAGGCCGCTCATAAAGTCTCACGCCATTCCGAGTCCGGCGGACGAAGTTGGCCAGCCCCACCCCCCAAGGCTATAGCCCACCTGTTTTTGTGGCCATTTTCCGCTGGATGAACTTGGCGCCCCGGCCTTCGGGCGGTTATTTTTGGGCGCGGATGTGTCCGGGGCCTATTTTTGGCACACCGAGGCCGCTCGCAAAGTCTCATGCCATTCCGAGTCCGGCGGACGAAGTTGGCCAGCCCCACCCCCCAAGGCTATAGCCCACCCGTTTTTGTGGCCTTTTTCCGCTGGACGAACTTGGCGCCCCGGCCTTCGGCCGGTTATTTTTGGGCGCGGCTGTGCCCGGGGCCTATTTTTGGCACACGGAGGCCGCTCGCAAAGTCTCGCGCCATTCCGAGTCCGGCGGACGAAGTGGGCCAGCCCCACCCCCCAAGGCTATAGCCCACCCGTTTTTGTGGCCTTTTTCCGCTGGACGAACTTGGCGCCCCGGCCTTCGGGCAGTTATTTTTGGTCGCGGCTGTGCCTGAGGCCTATTTTTGTCACACGGAGGCCGCTCGCAAAGTATCGCGCCATTCCGAGTCCGGCGGACGAAGTTGGCCAGCCCCACCCCCTAGGCTATAGGCCGCCCGTTTTTGTGGCCTTTTTCCGCTGGACGAAATTGGCGCCCTGGCCTTCGGGCGGTTATTTTTCGGCGCGGCTGTGCCAGGGGCCTATATTTGGCACACGGAGGCCGTTCGCAAAGTCTCGCGCCATTCCGAGTCCGGCGGACGAACTTGGCCAGCCCCACCCCCCAAGGCTATAGCCCACCCGTTTTTGTGGCCTTTTTCCGCTGGGTGAACTTGGCGCCCCGGCCTTCGGGCGATTACTTTCGGGCGCGGCTGTGCCCGGGGCCTATTTTTGGCACACGGAGGCCGCTCGCAGAGTCTCGCGCCATTCCGAGTCCGGCCGACGAAGTGGGCCAGCCCCACCCCCCAAGGCTATAGCCCACCCGTTTTTGTGGCCTTTTTACACTGGACGAACTTGGCGCCCCGGCCTTCGGGCGGTTAGTTTTGGGCGCGGCTGTGCCCGGGGCCTATTTTTGGCACACGGAGGCCACTCGCAGAGTCTCGCGCCATTCCGAGTCCGGCGGACGAAGTGGGCCAGCCCCACCCCCCAAGGCTATAGCCCACCCGTTTTTGTGGCCTTTTTCCGCTGGACGAACATGGCGCCCCGGCCTTCGGGCGGTTATTTTTGGGCGCGGCTGTGCCCGGGGCCTACTTTTGCCACACGGAGGCTGCTTACAATGTCTCGCGCCATTCCGAGTCCGGCGTACGAAGTGGGCCAGCCCCACCCCCCAAGGCTATAGCCCACCCGTTTTTGTGGCCTTTTTCCGCTGGACGAACTGGGTGCCCCGGCCTTCGGGCGGTTATTTTTGGGCGCGGCTGTGCCCGGGCCCTATTTTTGGCACACGGAGGCCGCTCGCAAATTCTCGCGCCATTCCGAGTCCGGCGGACGAAGTCGGCGAGCCCCACCCCCCAAGGCTATAGCCCACCCGTTTTTGTGGCATTTGTTTGCTGGACGAACTTGGCGCGCCGACCTTCGGGCGGTTATTTTTGGGCGCGGCTGTGCCCGGGGCTTATTTTCGGCACACGGAGGCTGCTCGCAAAGTCTCGCTCCATTCCGATTCCGGCGGACGAAGTTGGCCAGCCCCACCCCCCAAGGCTATAGCCTACCCGTTTTTGTGGCATTTTTTTGCTGGACGAACTTGGTGCCCCGGCCTTCGTGCCGTTATTTTTCGGCGCGGCTGTGGGTGGGCCCTATTTTTGGCACACGGAGGCCGCTCGCAAATTCTCGCGCCATTCCGAGTCCGGCGGACGAAGTCGGCCAGCCCCACCCCCCAAGGCTATAGCCCATCCGTTTTTGTGGCATTTGTTTGCTGGACGAACTTGGCGCGCCGACCTTCGGGCGGTTATTTTTGGACGCGGCTGTGCCCGGGGCTTATTTTTGGAACACGGAGGCCGCTCGCAAAGTCTCGCACCATTCCGAGTCCGGCGGACGAAGTTGGCCAGCCCCACCCCCCAAGGCTATAGCCCACCCGTTTTTGTGGCCTTTTTCCGCTGGACGAACTTGGCGCCCTGGCCTTCGGGCGGTTATTTTTGTGCGCGGCTGTGCCCGGGGCCTGTTTTTAGAACACGGAGGCCGCTCGCAAAGTGTCGCGCCATTCCGAGTCCGGCGGACGAAGTTGGCCAGCCCCACCCCCCAAGGCTATAGCTCACCCATTTTTGTGGCCTATTTCCGCTGGACGAACTTGGCGCCCCGGCCTTCGGGCGGTTATTTTTGGGCGCGGCTGTGGCCGGGGCCTATTTTTGGCGCACGGAGGCTCTCGGAAAGTCTCGATCCATTTCAAGTCCGGCGGACGAAGTTGGCCAGCCCCACTCCCCTTGGCTATAGCCCACCTGATTTTGTGGCCTTTTTCCGCTGGACGAACTTGGCGCCCCGGCCTTCGGGCAGTTATTTTTGGGCGCGGCTGTGCCCGGGGCCTATTTTTGGAACACGGAGGCCGCTCGCAAAGTCTCGCACCATTCCGAGTCCGGCGGACGAAGAAGGCCAGCCCCACCCCCCAAGGCTATAGCCAACCCGTTTTTGTGGCCTTTTTCCGCTGGACGAACTTGGCGCCCCGGCCTTGGGGCAGTTATTTTTGGGCGCGGCTGTGCCCGGGGCCTGTTTTTGGAACACGGAGGCTGCTCGCAAAGTCTCGCACCATTCCGAGTCCGGCGGACGAAGTTGGCCAGCCCCACCCCCCAAGGCTATAGCTCACCCGTTTTTGTGGCCTATTTCCGCTGGACGAACTTGGCGCCCCGGCCTTCGGGCGGTTATTTTTGGGCGCGGCTGTGCCCGGGGCCTATTTTTGGCACACGGAGGCCGCTCCTAAATTCTCGCGCCATTCCGAGTCCGGCGGACGAAGTGGGCCAGCCCCACCCCCCAAGGCTATAGCCCACCCGTTTTTGTGGCATTTTTTTGCTGGACGAACTTGGCGCGCCGGCCTTCGGGCGGTTATTTTTGGGCGCGGCTGTGCCCGGGGCCTATTTTCGGCACACGGAGGCTACTCGCAAAGTCTCGCTCCATTTCGAGTCCGGCGGACGAAGTGGGCAAGCCCCACGCCCCAAGGCTATAGCCCACCCGTTTTTGTGGCCTTTTTCCGCTTGACGAACTTGGCGCCCAGGCCTTCGGGCAGTTATTTTTTGGCGCGGCTGTCCCCGGGGCCTATTTTCGGCACACGGAGGCAGCTCGCAAAATCTCGCGCCATTCCGAGTCCGGCGGACGAAGTTGGCCAGCCCCACCCCCCAAGGCTATAGCCCACCCATTTTTGTGGCCTTTTTCTGATGGACGAACTTGGCGCCCCGGCCTTCGGGCGGTTATTTTTGGGCGCGGCTGTTCCAGGGGCCTGTTTTTGGCACACGGAGGCCGCTCGTAAAGTTTCGCGCCATTCCGAGTCCGGCGGACGAAGTTGGCCAGCCCCACCCCCCAAGGCTATAGCTCACCCGTTTTTGTGGCCTATTTCCTCTGGACGAACTTGGCGCCCCGGCCTTCGGGCGGTTATTTTTGGGCGCGGCTGTGCCCGGGGCCTATTTTTGGCACACGGAGACTGCTCGCAAAGTCTCGCGCCATTCCGAGTCCGGCGGACGAAGTTGGCGAGCCCCAGCCCCCAAGGCTATAGCCCACCCGTTTTTGTGGCCTTTTTCCGCTGGACGAACTTGGCGCCCTGGCCTTCGGGCGGTTATTTTTGGGCGCGGCTGTGCCCGGGGCCTATTTTTGGTACACGGAGGCCACTCGTAAAGTCTTGGCCATTCCGAGTCCGGCGGACGAAGTTGGCCAGCCCCAACCCCCAAGGCTATAGCCCACCCGTTTTTGTGGCATTTTTTTGCTGGACGAACTTCGCGCCCCGGCCTTCGGGCGGTTATTTTTGGGCGCGGCTGTGCCCGGAGCCTATTTTTGGCACACGGAGACTGCTCGCAAAGTCTCGCGCCATTCCGAGTCCGGCGGACGAAGTTGGCGAGCCCCACCCCCCAAGGCTATAACCCACCCGTTTTTGTGGCCTTTTTCCGCTGGACGAATTTGGCGCCCCGGCTTTCGGGCGGTTATTTTTGGGCGCGGCTGTGCCCGGGGCCTATTTTTGGCACACGGAGACTGCTCGCAAAGTCTTGCGCCATTCCGAGTCCGGCGGACAAAGTTGGCCAGCCCCACCCCCCAAGGCTATACCCCACCCGTTTTTGTGGCCTTTTTCCGCTGGACGAACTGGGCGCCCCGGCCTTCGGGCGGTTATTTTTGGGCGCGGCTGTGGCCAGGGCCTATTTTTGGCACATGCAGGCCGCTCGCAAATTCTCGTGCCATTCCGAGTCCGGCGGACGAAGTTGGCCAGCCCCACCCCCCAAGGCTATAGCTACTCGTTTTTGTGGCATTTTTTTGCTGGACGAACTTGGCGCGCCGGCCTTCGGGCGGTTTTTTTTGGGCGCGGCTGTCCTCGGGGCCTATTTTCGGCACACGGAGGCCGCTCGTAAAGTCTTGCGCCATTCCGAGTCCGGCGGACGAAGTTGGCCAGCCCCACCCCCCAAGGCTATAGCCCACCCGTTTTTGTGGCCTTTTTCCGATGGACGAACTTGGCGCCCCGGCCTTCGGGCGGTTATTTTTGGGCGCGGCTGTGCCCGGGGCCTGTTTTTTGCACACGGAGGCCGCTCGTAAAGTTTCGCGCCATTCCGAGTCCGGCGGACGAAGTGGGCCAGCCCCACCCCCCAAGGCTATAGCTCACCCGTTTTTGTGGCCTATTTCCTCTGGACGAACTTGGCGCCCAGGCCTTCGGGCGGTTATTTTTGGGTGCGGCTGTGCCCGGGGCCTATTTTTGGCACACGGAGACTGCTCGCAAAGTCTCGCGCCTCTGGACGAACTTGTTCCAGGGGCCTATTTTCGGCACACGGAGGCTGCTCGCAAAGACTCGTTCCATTTCGAGTCTGGCGGACGAAGTTGGCCAGCCCCACCCCCCAAGGCTATAGCCCACCCGTTTTTGTGGCCTTTTTCCGATGGACGAACTTGGCGGCCCGGCCTTCGGGCGGTTATTTTTGGGCGCGGCTGTGCCCGGGGCCTGTTTTTTGCACACGGAGGCCGCTCGTAAAGTTTCGCGCCATTCCGAGTCCGGCGGACGAAGTGGGCCAGCCCCACCCCCCAAGGCTATAGCTCACCCGTTTTTGTGGCCTATTTCCTCTGGACGAACTTGGCGCCCAGGCCTTCGGGCGGTTATTTTTGGGTGCGGCTGTGCCCGGGGCCTATTTTTGGCACACGGAGACTGCTCGCAAAGTCTCGCGCCAGTCCGAGTCCGGCGGACGAAGTTGGCGAGCCACACCCCCCAAGGCTATAGCCCACCCGTTTTTGTGGCCTTTTTCCGCAGGACGAACTTGGCGCCCTGGCCTTCGGGCGGTTATTTTTGGGCGCGGCTATGCCCGGGGCCTATTTTTGGTACACGGAGGCCGCTCGTAAAGTCTTGCGACATTCCGAGTCCGGCGGACGAAGTTGGCCAGCCCCACCCCCCAAGGCTATAGCCCACCCGTTTTTGTGGCCTTTTTACGCTGGACGAACTAGGCGCCCCGGCCTTCAGGCGGTTATTTTTGGGCGCGGCTTTGCCCAGGGCCTATTTTTGGCACACGGAGGCTGCTCGCAAATTCTCGCGCCATTCCGAGTCCGGCGGACGAAGTTGGCCAGCCCCACCCCCCAATGCTATAGCCCACCCGTTTTTGTGGCATTTTTTTGCTGGACGAACTTCGCGCGCCGGCCTTCGGGCTGTTATTTTTGGGCGCGGCTGTGCCCGGGGCCTATTTTCGGCACACGGAGGCTGCTCGCAAAGACTCGTTCCATTTCGAGTCTGGCGGACGAAGTCGGCCAGCCCCACCCCCCAAGGCTATAGCCCACCCGTTTTTGTGGCCTTTTTCCGCTGGACGAACTTGGCGCCCCGGCCTTCGAGCGGTTATTTTTGGGCGCGGCTGTTCCTGGGGCCTATTTTTCGCACACGGAGGCCACTCGCAAAGTCTCGCGCCATTCCGAGTCCGGCGGACGAAGTGGGCCAGCCCCACCCCCCAAGGCTATAGCCCACCCGTTTTTGTGGTCTTTTTCCGCAGGACGAACTTGGCGCCCCGGCCTTCGGGCGGTTATTTTTGGGCGCGGCTGTGCCCGGGGCCTATTTTTGGCACACGGAGGCCGCTCGCAAAGTCTCGCGCCATTCCGAGTCCGGCGGACGAAGTTGGCCAGCCCCACCCCCCAAGGCTATAGCACACCCGTTTTTGTGGCCTATTTCCGCTGGACGAACTTGGCGCCCCGGCCTTCGGGCGGTTATTTTTGGACGCGGCTGTGCCCGGGGCCTATTTTTGGCACACGGAGGCCGCTCGCAAAGTCTTGCGCCATTCCGAGTCCGGCGGACGAAGTTGGCCAGCCCCAACCCCAAGGCTATAGGCCACCCGTTTTTGTGGGCTTTTTCCGCAGGACGAACTTGGCGCCCCGGCCTTCGGGCAGTTATTTTTGGGCGCGGCATTGCCCGGGGCCTATTTTTGGCACACGGAGGCCGCTCGCAAAGTCTCGCGCCATTCCGAGTCCGGCGGACGAAGTGGGCCAGCCCCACCCCCCAAGGCTATAGCCCACCCGTTTTTGTGGCCTTTTTCCGCTGGACGAACTTGCCGCCGCGGCCTTCGGGCGGTTATTTTTGGGCGCAGCTTTGGCCGCGGCCTATTTTTTGCACACGGAGGCCCCTCGCAAAGTCTCGTGGCATTCCGAGTCTGCCGGACGAAGTTGGCCAGCCCCACCCCCCAGGGCTATAGCCCACCCGTTTTTGTGGCCTTTTTCCGCTGGACGAACTTGGCGCCGCGGCCTTCCGCCGGTTATTTTTAGGCGCGGCTTTGCCCGCGGCCTATTTTTGGCACACGGAAGCCCCTCGTAAAGTCTCGCGGCATTCCGAGTACGGCGGACGAAGTGGGCCAGCCCCACCCCCCAAGGCTATAGCCCACCCGTTTTTGTGGCCTTTTTCCGCTGGGACCGAACTTGGTGACCCGGCCTTCGGGCGGTTATTTTTAGGCGCGGCTTTGCCCTTGCCTAGTTTTGGCACACGGAGGCCCCTCGCAAAGTCTCGCGGCATTCCGAGTCCGACGGACGAAGTTGGCGAGCCCCACCCCCCAAGGCTATAGCCAATCCGTTTTTGTAGCCTTTTTCCGCTGGACGAACTTGGCGCCCAGGACTTCGGTCGGTTATTTTTGGGCGCGGATTTGGCCACGGCCTATTTTTGGCACACGGAGGCCCCTCGTAAAGTCTCGCGGCATTCCGAGTCCGGCGGACGAAGTTGGCCAGCCCCACCCCCCAAGGCTATAGCCCACCCGTTTTTGTGGCCTTTTTCCGCTGGACGAATTTGGTACCCCGGCCTTCGGGCGGTTATTTTTGGGCGCGGCTCTGTCCGCGGCTTATTTTTGGCACACGGAGGCCCCTCGCAAAGTCTCGCGGCATTCCGAGTCCGGCGGACGAAGTTAGCCAGCCCCACCCCCAAGGCTATAGCCCACCCGTTTTGTGGCCTTTTTCCGCTGGACGAACTTGGTGACCCGGCCTTCGGGTGGTTATTTTTGGGCGCGGCTTTGCCCGCGTGGCCTATTTTTGGCACTACGGAGGCCCTCGCAAAGTCTCGGCATTCCGAGTACGGCGGACGGAGTGGGCCAGCCCCACCACCTAAGGCTATAGCCCACCCGCTTTTGTGGCCTTTTTCCGCTGGACGAACCTGGCGCCGCGCCTTCGGCTGGTATTTTTCGGCGCGGCTCTGTCCTGCAGCCTATTTTTTGGCACACGGAAGCCCTCGCAAAGCTCAAGGCATTCCGAGACCGGCGGACTGGCGGGCCAGCCCCACCCCCAGTAAGGCTATAGCCCACCCGTTTTTGTGGCCTTTTTCCGCTGGGACGAACTTGCATGCCGTGACCTTCGGGCGGGCATTATTGGGCGCGGCTGTGCCCGTGGCCTATTTTTGGCACACGGAGGTGCCTCGTAAAGTCTCGCGCCATTCCGAGTCCGGCGGACGAAGTTGGCCAGCCCCACCCCCCAAGGCTATAGCCCACCCGTTTCTGTGGCCTTTTTCCGCTGGACCAACTTGGTGCCCCGGCCTTCGGGCAGTTATTTTTCGGTACGGCTGTGCCTGGGGCCTATTTTTGGTACACGGAGGCCGCTCGCAAAGTCTCGCGCCATTCCGAGTCCGGCGGACGAAGTTGGCCAGCCTCACCCCCCAAGGCTATAGCCCACCCGTTTCTGTGGCCTTTTTCCGCTGGACGAACTTGGCGCCCCGGCCTTCGGGCGGGTATTTTTGGGCGCGACTGAGCCCGCTGCCTATTTTTGGCACACGGACTCGCCTCGTAACGTCTCGCGCCATTCCGAGTCCGGCGGACGAAGTGGGCCAGCCCCACCCCCCAAGGCTATAGCCCACCCGTTTTTGTGGCCTTTTACCGCTGGACGAACTTGGCGCACCGGCCTTCGGGCGGTTATTTTCGGGCGCGGCTGTGCCCGCGGCCTATTTTTGGCACACGGAGGCCCCTCGCAAAGTCTCCCGCCATTCCGAGCCCGGCGGACGAAGTTGGCCAGCCCCACCCCCCAAGGCTATAGCCCACCCGTTTTTGTGGCCTTTTACCGCTGGACGAACTTGGCGCCCCGGCCTTCGGGCGGGTATTTTTGGGCGCGACTGAGCCCGCTGCCTATTTTTGGCACACGGACTCGCCTCGTAACGTCTCGCGCCATTCCGAGTCCGGCGGACGAAGTGGGCCAGCCCCACCCCCCAAGGCTATAGCCCACCCGTTTTTGTGGCCTTTTACCGCTGGACGAACTTGGCGCCCCGACCTTCGGGCGGGCATTTTTGGGCGCGGCTGTGCCCGTGGCCTATTTTTGGCACACGGAGGTGCCTCGTAAAGTCTCGCGCCATTCCGAGTCCGGCGGACGAAGTTGGCCAGCCCCACCCCCCAAGGCTATAGCCCACCCGTTTCTGTGGCCTTTTTCCGCTGGACCAACTTGGTGCCCCGGCCTTCGGGCAGTTATTTTTCGGTACGGCTGTGCCCGGGGCCTATTTTTGGTACACGGAGGCCGCTCGCAAAGTCTCGCGCCATTCCGAGTCCGGCGGACGAAGTTGGCCAGCCTCACCCCCCAAGGCTATAGCCCACCCGTTTCTGTGGCCTTTTTCCGCTGGACGAACTTGGCGCCCCGGCCTTCGTGGCCTTTTTCCGCTGGACGAACTTGGCGCCTTGTCCTTCGAGCGGTTATTTTTGGGCGCGGCTGTGCCCGGGACCTATTTTTGGCACACGGGGGCCGCTCGCAAAGTCTCGCGCCATTCCGAGTCCGGCGGAGGAATTTGGCCAGCCCCACCCCCCAAGGCTATAGCCCACCCGTTTGTGGCCTTTTTCCGCTGGACGAACTTGGCGCCCCTGCATTTGGGCTGTTATTTTTGGGCACGGCTGTGCCCGAGGACTATTTTTGGCACACGGAGGCCACTCGCAAAGTCTAGCGCCATTCCGAGTCCGGCGGACGAAGTTGGCCAGCCCCACACCCCAAGGCTATAGCCCACCCGTTTTTGTGTGGCCTTTTCCTTTGGGACGAACTTGGCGACCCAGCCGTCGGGCGGTTATTTTTGGGCGCGGCTGTGCCCGGGGCCTATTTTTGGTACACGGAGACCGCTCGTAAAGTCTCACGGCATTCCGAGTCCGGCGGATGAAGTTGGCCAGCCCCACCCCCCAACGCTATAGCCCACCTGTTTCTGTGGCCTTTTTCCGCTGGACAAACTTGGCGCCCCGGCCTTCGAGCGGTTATTTTTGGGCGCGGCTGTGCCCGGGGCCTATTTTTGGCACACGGAGGCCGCTCGCAAAGTCTCGCGCCATTCCGAGTCCGGCGGACGAAGTCGGCCAACCCCTCCCCCCAAGGCTATAGCCCACCCGTTTTTGTGGCCTTTTTCTGCTGGACGAACTTGGCGCCGCGGCCTTCGGGCGGGTATTTTTGGGCGCGGCTGTGCCCGTATCCTATTTTTGGCACATGGAGGTGCCTCGCAAAGTCTCGCGCCATTCCGAGTCCGGCGGACGAAGTGGGCCAGCCCCACCCCCCAAGGGTATAGCCCACCCGTTTTTGTGGCCTTTTTCCGCTGGACGAACTTGGCGCTGCGGCCTTCGGGCGGGTATTTTTGGGCGCGGCTGTGCCCGCCGCCTATTTTTGGCACACGGAGGCGCCTCGCAAAGTCTCGCGCCATTCCGAGTCCGGCGGACGAAGTTGGCCAGCCCCAACCCCCATGGCTATAGCCCACCCGTTTTTGTGGCCTTTTTCCGCTGGACGAACTTGGCGCTGCAGCCTTCGGGCAGGTATTTTTGGGCGCGGCTGTGACCGCGGCATATTTTTGGCACACGGGGGTGCCTCGCAAAGTCTCGCGCCATTCCGAGTCCGGCGGATGAAGTTGGCCAGCCCCACCCCCCAAGGCTATAGCGCACCCGTTTTTGTGGCCTTTTTCCGCTGGACAATTTGGCGCCGTGGCCTTCGGTCAGGTATTTTTGGGCGCGGCTGTGCCCGCGGCCTATTTTTGGCACACGGAGGTGCCTCGCAAAGTCGCGCGCCATTCCGAATCCGGCGGACGAAGTTGGCCAGCCCCACCCCCCAAGGCTATAGCCCACCCGTTTTTGTGGCCTTTTTCTGCTGAACGAAATTGGCGATGTGGCCTTCGGGCGGGTATTTTTGGGCACGGCTGTGCCCGTGGCCTATTTTTGGCACATGGAGGTGCCTCGCAAAGTCTCGCGCCATTCCGAGTCCGGCGGACGAAGTTGGCCAGCCCCACCCCCCAAGGGTATAGCCCACCCGTTTTTGTGGCCTTTTTCCGCTGGACGAACTTGGCGCTGCGGCCTTCGGGCGGGTATTTTTGGGCGCGGCTGTGCCCGCCGCCTATTTTTGGCACACGGAGGCGCCTCGCAAAGTCTCGCGCCATTCCGAGTCCGGCGGACGAAGTTGGCCAGCCCCAACCCCCATGGCTATAGCCCACCCGTTTTTGTGGCCTTTTTCCACTGGACGAACTTGGCACTGCAGCCTTCGGGCAGGTATTTTTGGGCGCGGCTGTGACCGCGGCATATTTTTGGCACACGGGGGTGCCTCGCAAAGTCTCGCGCCATTCCGAGTCCGGCGGATGAAGTTGGCCAGCCCCACCCCCCAAGGCTATAGCGCACCCGTTTTTGTGGCCTTTTATCGCTGGACAATTTGGCGCCGTGGCCTTCGGTCAGGTATTTTTGGGCGCGGCTGTGCCCGTGGCCTATTTTTGGCACATGGAGGTGCCTCGCAAAGTCTCGCGCCATTCCGAGTCCGGCGGACGAAGTTGGCCAGCCCCACCCCCCAAGGCTATAGCCCACCCGTTTTTGTGGCCTTTTTCCGCTGGACGAACTTGGCGCCGCGGCCTTCGGGCGGGTATTTTTAGGCGCGGCTGTGCCCGCGGCCTATTTTTGGCGCACGGAGGCACCTCGCAAAGTCTCGCGCCATTCCGAGTCTGGCGGACAAAGTTGGGCAGCCCCACCCCCCAAGGCTATAGCCCACCCGTTTTTGTGGCTTTTTTCTGCTGGACGAACTTGGCGCCGCGGCCTTCGGGTGGTTATTTTTGGGTACGGCTGTTCCCGCGTCCTATTTTTGGTACACAGAGGTGCCTCGCAGAGTCTCGCGCCATTCCGAGTCCGGCGGACGAAGTCGGCCAGCCCCACCCCCCAAGGCTATAGCCCACACGTTTTTGTGGCCTTTTTCCGCTGGACGAACTTGGCGCTGCGGCCTTCGGGCGGGTATTTTTGGGCGCGGCTGTGCCCGCGGCCTATTTTTGGCACACGGAGGCGCCTCGCAAAGTCTGGCGCCATTCCGAGTCCGGCAGACGAAGTTGGCCAGCCCCACCCCCCAAGGCTATAGCCCACCCGTTTTTGTGGCCTTTTTCCGCTGGACGAACTTGGCGCTGCGGCCTTCGGGCGGGTATCTTTGGGCGCGGCTGTGCCCGCGGCCTATTTTTGGCACACGGAGGTGCCTCGCAAAGTCTCGCGCCATTCCGAGTCCGGCGGACGAAGTTGGCCAGCCCCACCCCCCAAGGCTATAGCCCACCCGTTTTTGTGGCCTTTTTCCGCTGGACGAACTTGGCGCCCCGGCCTTCGGGCGGGTATTTTTGGGGGCGGCTGTGCCCGCGGCCTATTTTTGGCACACAGAGGTGCCTCGCAGAGTCTCGCGCCATTCTGAGTCTGGCGGACGAAGTTGGGCAGCCCCACCCCCCAAGGCTATAGCCCACCCGTTTTTGTGGCTTTTTTCCGCTGGACGAACTTGGCGCCGCGGCCTTCGGGCGGGTATTTTTGGGCGCGGCTGTGACCGCGGCATATTTTTGGCACACGGGGGTGCCTCACAAAGTCTCGCGCCATTCCAAGTCCGGCGGATGAAGTTGGCCAGCCCCACCCCCCAAGGCTATAGCGCACCCGTTTTTGTGGCCTTTTTCCGCTGGACAATTTGGCGCCGTTGCCTTCGGTCGGGTATTTTTGGGCGTGGCTGTGCCCGAGGCCTATTTTTGGAACCCGGAGGTGCCTCGCAAAGTCTCGTGCCATTCCCAATCCGGCAGACGAAGTCGGCCAGCCCCACCCCCCAAGGCTATAGCCCACCTGTTTTTGTGGCCTTTTTCCGCTGGACGAACTTGGCGCCGCGGCCTTCGGGCGGTTATTTTTGGGCGCGGCTGTGCCCGCGTCCTATTTTTGGCTCACGGAGGCGCTTCGCAAAGTCTCGCGCCATTCCGAGTCCGGCGGACGAAGTCGGCCAGCCCCACCCCCCAAGGCTATAGCCCACACGTTTTTGTGGCCTTTTTCCGCTGCACGAACTTGGCGCCGCGGCCTTCGGGCGGGTATTTTTGGGCGCGGCTGTGCCCGCGGCCTATTTTTGGCACACGGAGGCGCCTCGCAAAGTCTGGCGCCATTCCGAGTCCGGCGGACGAAGTTGGCCAGCCCCACCCCCCAAGGCTATAGCCCACCCGTTTTTCTGGCCTTTTTCCGCTGGACGAACTTTGCGCCCCGGCCTTCGGGCGGTTATTTTTGGGCGCGGCTGTGCCCGGGGCCTATTTTTCGCACAAGGAGGCCACTCGCAAAGTCTCGCTCCATTCCGAGTCCGGCGGACGAAGTCGGCCAGCCTCACCCCCCAAGACTATAGCCCACCCGTTTTTGTGGCCTTTTTCCGCTGGACGAACTTGGTGCCCCGGCCTTCGGGCGGTTATTTTTGGGTGCGACTGTGCCCGGGGCCTATTTTTGGCACACGGAGGCCGCTCGCAAAGTCTCGCGCCATTCCGAGTCCGGCGGACGAAGTTGGCCAGCCTCACCCCCCAAGGCTATAGCCCACCCATTTTTGTCGCCTTTTTCCGCTGGACGAACTTGGTGCCCCGGCCTTCGGGCGGTTATTTTTGGGCGCGGCTGTGCCCGGGGCCTATTTTTGGCACACGGAGGCCGCTCGCAATGTCTCGCGCCATTCCGAGTCCGGCGGACGAAGTGGGCCAGCCCCACCCCCCAAGGCTATAGGCCGCCCGTTTTTGAGGCCTTTTTCCGCTGGACGAACTTGGCGTCCCGGCCTTCGGGCGGTTATTTTTGGGCGCGGCTGTGCCTGGGGCCTATTTTTGGCACACGGAGGCCGCTCGCAAAGTCTCGTGCCATTCCGAGTCCGGCGGACGAAGTTGGCTAGCCCCACCCCCCAAGGCTATAGCCCACCCGTTTTTGTGGCCTTTTTTCGCTGGACGAACTTGGCACCCCGGCCTTCGGGCGGTTATTTTTGGGCGCGGCTGTGGCCGGGGCCAATTTTTGGCACACGGAGGCCGCTCGCAAAGTCTCACACCATTCCGAGTCCGGTGGACGAAGTCGGCCAGCCCCACCCCCCAAGGCTATAGCCCACCCGTTTTTGTCGCCTTTTTCCGCTGGACGAACTTGGCGCCCCGGCCTTCGGGCGGTTATTTTTGGGCGCGGCTGTGTCCGTGGCCTATTTTTGGCACACCGAGGCCGCTCGCAAAGTCTCGCGCCATTCCGAGTCCGGCGAACGAAGATGGCCAGCCCCACCCCCCAAGGGTATAGCCCACCCATTTTTGTCGCCTTTTTCCGCTGGACGAACTTGGCGCCCCGGCCTTCGGGCGGTTATTTTTGGGCGCGGCTGTGCCCGGGGCCTATTTTTGGCACACGGAGGCCGCTCGCAATGTCTCGCGCCATTCCGAGTCCGGCGGACGAAGTGGGCCAGCCCCACCCCCCAAGGCTATAGGCCGCCCGTTTTTGAGGCCTTTTTCCGCTGGACGAACTTGGCGTCCCGGCCTTCGGGCGGTTATTTTTGGGCGCGGCTGTGCCCGGGGCCTATTTTTGGCACACGGAGGCCGCTCACAAAGTCTCGTGCCATTCCGAGTCCGGCGGACGAAGTTGGCCAGCCCCACCCGCCAAGGCTATAGCCCACCCGTTTTTGTGGCCTTTTTCCTCTGGACGAACTTGGCGGCCCGGCCTTCGGGCGGTTATTTTTGGGCGCGGCTGTGCCCGGGTCCTATTTTTGGCACACGGAGGCCGCTCGCAAAGTCTCGCGCCATTCCGAGTCCGGCGGACGAAGTTCCCCACCCCCCAAGGGTATAGCCCACCCGTTTTTGTGGCCATTTTCCGCTGGACGAACTTGGCGCCCCGGCCTTCGGGCGGTTATTTTTGGGCGCGGCTGTGTCCGGAGCCTATTTTTGGCATACGCAGGCGCCTCGCAAAGTCTCGCGCCATTCCGAGTCCGGCGGACGAAGTTGGCCAGCCCCACCCCCCAAGGCTATAGCCCACCCGTTTTTGTGGCATTTTTCCGCTGGACGAAATTGGCGCCCCGGCCTTCGGGCGGTTATTTTTGGCCGCGGCTGTGCCCGGGGCCTATTTTTGGCACACGGAGGCCGCTCGCAAAGTCTCACGCCATTCCGAGTCCGGCGGACGAAGTGGGCCAGCCCCACCCCCCAAGGCTATAGCCCATCCGTTTTTGTGGCCGTTTTCTGCTGGACGAACTTGGCGCCCCGGCCTTCGGGCGGTTATTTTTGGGCGCGGCTGTGCCCGGGGCCTAATTTTGGCACACGGAAGCCGCTCGCAAAGTCTCGCGCCATTCCGAGTCCGGCGGACAAAGTGGGCCAGCCCCACCCCCCAAGGCTATAGCCCACCCGTTTTTGTGGCCTTTTTTCGCTGGACGAACTTGGCACCCCGGCCTTCGGGCGGTTATTTTTGGGCGCGGCTGTGCCCGGAGCCTATTTTTGGCACATGGAGGCCGTTCGCAAAGTCTCGCGCCATTCCGAGTCCGGCGGACGAAGTTGGCCAGCCCCACCCCCCAAGGCTGTAGCCCACCCGTTTTTGTGGCCATTTTCCGCTGGACGAACTTGGCGCCCCAGCCTTCGGGCGGTTATTTTTGGGCGCGGCTGTGTCCGGGGCCTATTTTTGGCACACTGAGGCCGTTCGCAAAGTCTCGCGCCATTCCGAGTCCGGCGGACCAAGATGCCCAGCCCCACCCCCAAGGGTATAGCCCACCCGTTTTGTGGCCATTTTCCGCTGGGACGAACTTGGCGCCCGGCCTTCGGGCAGTTATTTTTGGGCGCGGCTGTGTCCGGAGCCTATTTTGGCATACGCAGGCGCCTCGCAAAGTCTCGCACCATTCCGAGTCCGCGGACGGTTGGCCAGCCCCACCCCCCAAGGCTATATCCCACCCGTTTTTTTGGCATTTTTCCGCTGGACGAACTTGGTGCCCCGGCCTTCGGGCGGTTATTTTTGGCCGCGGCTGTGCCCGGGGCCTATTTTTGGCACACGGAGGCCGCTCGCAAAGTCTCGCGCCATTCCGAGTCCGGCGGACGAAGTGGGCCAGCCCCACCCCCCAAGGTTATAGCCCACCCGTTTTTGTGGCCATTTTCCGCTGGACGAACAAGGCGCCCCGGCCTTCGGGCGGTTATTTTAGGGCGCGGCTGTGTCCGGGGCCTATTTTTGGCACACCGAGACCGCTCGCAAAGTCTCGCGCCATTCCGAGTCCGGCGGACGAAGATGGCCAGCCCCACCCCCCAAGGGTATAGCCCACCCGTTTTTGTGGCCATTTTCCGCTGGACGAACTTGGCGCCCCGGCCTTCGGGCAGTTATTTTTGGGCGCGGCTGTGTCCGGAGCCTATTTTTGGCATACGCAGGCGCCTCGCAAAGTCTCGCGCCATTCCGAGTCCGGCGGACGAAGTTGGCCAGCCCCACCCCCCAAGGCTATAGCCCACCCGTTTTTGTGGCATTTTTCCGCTGGACGAACTTGGTGCCCCGGCCTTCGGGCGGTTATTTTTGGCCGCGGCTGTGCCCGGGGCCTATTTTTGGCACACGGAGGCCGCTCGCAAAGTCTCGCGCCATTCCGAGTCCGGCGGACGAAGTGGGCCAGCCCCACCCCCCAAGGCTATAGCCCACCCGTTTTTGTGGCCATTTTCCGCTGGACGAACTTGGCGCCCCGGCCTTCGGGCGATTATTTTAGGGCGCGGCTGTGTCCGGGGCCTATTTTTGGCACACCGAGGCCGCTCGCAAAGTCTCGCGCCATTCCGAGTCCGGCGGACGAAGATGGCCAGCCCCACCCCCCATGGGTATAGCCCACCCGTTTTTGTGGCCATTTTCCGCTGGACGAACTTGGCGCCCCGGCCTTCGGGCGGTTATTTTTGGGCGCGGCTGTGTCCGGGGCCTATATTTGGCACACCGAGGCCGCTCGTAAAGTCTCGCGCCATTCCGAGTCCGGCGGACGAAGTTGGCCAGCCCCACCCCCCAAGGCTATAGCCCACCTGTTTTTGTGGCATTTTTCCGCTGGATGAACTTGGCGCCCCGGCCTTCGGGCGGTTATTTTTGGGCGCGGCTGTGTCCGGGGCCTATTTTTGGCACACCGAGGCCGCTCGCAAAGTCTCGCGCCATTCCGAGTCCGGCGGACGAAGTTGGCCAGCCCCACCCCCCAAGGCTATAGCCCACCCGTTTTTGTGGCCATTTTCCGCTGGACGAACTTGGCGCCCCGGCCTTCGGGCGGTTATTTTTGGGCGCGGCTGTGTCCGGGGCCTATTTTTGGCACACCGAGGCCGCTCGCAAAGTCTCACGCCATTCCGAGTCCGGCGGACGAAGTGGGCCAGCCCCACCCCCCAAGGCTATAGCCCACCCGTTTTTGTGGCCTTTTTCCGCTGGACGAACTTGGCGCCCCGGCCTTCGGGCGGTTATTTTTGGGCGCGGCTGTGCCCGGGGCCTATTTTTGGCACGTGGAGGCCGCTCGCAAAGTCTCGCGCCATTCCGAGTCCGGCGGACGAAGTCGGCCGACCCCACCCCCCAAGCCTATAGCCCACCCGTTTTTGTGGCCTTTTTCCGCTGGACGAACATGGTTACCCGGCCTTCGGGCGGTTAGTTTTGGGCGCGGCTGTGCCCGGGGCCTATTTTTGGCACACAGAAGCCGCTCGCAAAGTCTCGCACCATTCCGAGTCCGGCGGACGAAGTTGGCCAGCCCCACCCCCCAAGGCTATAGCCCACCTGTTTTTGTGGCCTTTTTCCGCTGGATGAACTTGGCGCCCCGGCCTTCGGGCGGTTATTTTTGGGCGCGGCTGTGTCCGGGGCCTATTTTTTGCACACCGAGGCCGCTCGCAAAGTCTCACGCCATTCCGAGTCCGGCGGACGAAGTTGGCCAGCCCCACCCCCCAAGGCTATAGCCCACCCGTTTTTGTGGCCTTTTTTCGCTGGACGAACTTGGCGCCCCGGCCTTCGGGCGTTTATTTTTGGGCGCGGCTGTGCCCGGGGCCTATTTTTGGCAAACGGAGGCCGCTCGCACAGTCTCGCACCATTCCGAGTCCGGCACACGAAGTGGGCCTGCCCCACCACTCAAGGCTATAGCCCACCCGTTTTTGTGGCCTTTTTCCGCTGGACGAACTTGGTGCCCCGACCTTCGGGCGGTTATTTTTGGGCACGGCTGTGCCCGGGGCCTATTTTTGGCACACGGAGGCCGCTCGCAAAGTCTCGCACCATTCCGAGTCCGGCGGACGAAGTTGGCCAGCCCCACCCCCCAAGGCTATAGCCCACCCGTTTTTGTGGCCTTTTTCCGCTGGACGAACTTGGCGCCGCGGCCTTCGGGCGGTTATTTTTGGGCGCGGTTGTGCCCGGGGCCTGTTTTTAGAGCACGGAGGCCGCTCGTAAAGTGTCGCGCCATTCCGAGTCCGGCGGACGAAGTTGGCCAGCCCCACCCCCCAAGGCTATAGCTCACCCATTTTTGTGGCCTATTTCCGCTGGACGAACTTGGCGCCCCGGCCTTCGGGCGGTTATTTTTGGGCGCGGCTGTGGCCGGGGCCTATTTTCGGCGCACGGAGGCTCTCGGAAAGTCTCGATCCATTTCAAGTCCGGCGGACGAAGTTGGCCAGCCCCACTCCCCTTGGCTATAGCCCACCTGATTTTGTGGCCTTTTTCCGCTGGACGAACTTGGCGCCCCGGCCTTCGGGCAGTTATTTTTGGGCGCGGCTGTGCCCGGGGCCTATTTTTGGAACACGGAGGCCGCTGGCAAAGTCTCGCACCATTCCGAGTCCGGCGGACGAAGTTGGCCAGCCCCACCCCCCAAGGCTATAGCCAACCCGTTTTTGTGGCCTTTTTCCGCTGGACGAACTTGGCGCCCCGGCCTTCGGGCGGTTATTTTTGGGCGCGGCTGTGCCCGGGGCCTGTTTTTGGAACACGGAGGCCGCTCAAAAAGTCTCGCGCCATTCCGAGTCCGGCGGACGAAGTTGGCCAGCCCCACCCCCCAAGGCTATAGCTCACCCGTTTTTGTGGCCTATTTCCGCTGGACGAACTTGGCGCCCCGGCCTTCGGGCGGTTATTTTTGGGCGCGGCTGTTCCCGGGGACTATTTTTGGCACACGGAGACTGCTCGCAAAGTCTAGCGCCATTCCGAGTCCGGCGGACAAAGTTGGCCAGCCCCACCCCGCAAGGCTATAGCCCACCCGTTTTTGTGGCCTTTTTCCGTTGGACGAACTGGGCGCCCCGGCCTTCGGGAGGTTATTTTTGGGTGCGGCTGTGCCCGGGGCCTATTTTTGGCACACGGAGGCCGCTTGTAAATTCTCGCGCCATTCCGAGTCCGGCGGACGAAGGTGGCCAGCCCCACCCCCCAAGGCTATAGCCACCCGTTTTTGTGGCATTTTTTTGCTGGACGAACTTGGCGCGCCGGCCTTCGGGCGGTTATTTTTGGGCGTGGCTGTGCCCGGGGCCTATTTTCGGCACACGGAGGCTACTCGCAAAGTCTCGCTCCATTTCGAGTCCGGCGGACGAAGTGGGCCAGCCCCACGCCCCAAGGCTATAGCCCACCCGTTTTTGTGGCCTTTTTCCGCTTGACGAACTTGGCGCCCAGGCCTTCGGGCAGTTATTTTTCGGCGCGGCTGTCCCCGGGGCCTATTTTCGGCACACGGAGGCAGCTCGCAAAATCTCGCGCCATTCCGAGTCCAGCGGACGAAGTTGGCCAGCCCCACCCCCCAAGGCTATAGCCCACCCGTTTTTGTGGCCTTTTTCTGATGGACGAACTTGGCGCCCCGGCCTTCGGGCGGGGCTGTTCCAGGGGCCTGTTTTTGGCACACGGAGGCCGCTCGTAAAGTTTCGCGCCATTCCGAGTCCGGCGGACGAAGTTGGCCAGCCCCACCCCCCAAGGCTATAGCTCACCCGTTTTTGTGGCCTATTTCCTCTGGACGAACTTGGCGCCCCGGCCTTCGGGCTGTTATTTTTGGGCGCGGCTGTGCCCGGGGCCTATTTTTGGCACACGGAGACTGCTCGCAAAGTCTCGCGCCATTCCGAGTCCGGCGGACGAAGTTGGCCAGCCCCACCCCCCAAGGCTATAGCCCACCCGTTTTTGTGGCCTTTTTCCGCTGGACGAACTTGGCGCCCTGGCCTTCGGGCGGTTATTTTTGGGTGCGGCTGTGCCCAGGGCCTATTTTTGGCACACGGAGACTGCTCGCAAAGTCTCGCGCCATTCCGAGTCCGGCGGACGAAGTTGGCGAGCCCCACCCCCCAAGGCTATAGCCCACCCGTGGTTGTGGCCTTTTTCCGCTGGACGAACTTGGCGCCCCGGCCTTCGGGCGGTTATTTTTGGGCGCGGCTGTGCCCGGGGCCTATTTTTGGCACACGGAGACTGCTCGCAAAGTCTTGCGCCAGTCCGAGTCCGGCGGACAAAGTCGGCCGGCCCCACCCCCCAAGGCTATAGCCCACCCGTTTTTGTGGCCTTTTTCCGCTGGACGAACTGGGCGCCCCGGCCTTCGGGCCGTTATTTTTGGGCGCGGCTGTGCCGGGGCCTATTTTTGGCACACGGAGGCCGCTCGCAAATACTCG
Organism: Citrus sp. QX-2021; assembly: GCA_030444885.1. NCBI lineage: Eukaryota > Viridiplantae > Streptophyta > Magnoliopsida > Sapindales > Rutaceae > Citrus > Citrus sp. QX-2021. The sequence goes on along the minus strand of JAUJEF010000491.1, from coordinate 10,969 downwards.
TGCCATTCCGAGAGTCCGCGGACGAAGTTGGCTAGCCCCACCCCCAAGGCTATAGCTACCCGTTTTGTGGCATTTTTTGCTGGACGAACTTGGCGCGCCCGGCCTTGGGCGGTTATTTTTGGGCGCGGCTGTCCCGGGGCCTATTTTCGGCACACGGAGGCTGCTCGCAAAGTCTCGCTCCATTCCGAGTCCGGCGGACAAAGTTGGCCAGCCCCACCCCCCAAGGCTATAGCCCACCCGTTTTTGTGGCATTTTTCCGCTGGACGAACTTGGCGCCCCGGCCTTCGGGCGGTTATTTTTGGGCGCGGCTGTTCCAGGGGCCTGTTTTTGGCACACGGAGGCCGCTCGTAAAGTTTCGCGCCATTCCGAGTCCGGCGGACGAAGTTGGCCAGCCCCACCCCCCAAGGCTATAGCCCACCCGTTTTTGTAGCCTTTTTCCGCTGGACGAACTTGGCGCCCCGGCCTTCGGGCGGTTATTTTTGGGCGCGGCTGTGCCCGGGGCCTATTTTTGGCACACGGAGGGCGCTCGCAAAGTCTCGCGCCATTCCGAGTCCGGCGAACGAAGTTGGCCAGCCCCACCCCCCAAGGCTATAGCCCACCCGTTTTTGTGGGATTTTTTTGCTGGACGAACTTGGCGCCCCGGCCTTCGGGCTGTTATTTTTGGGCGCGGTTGTGGCCAGGGCCTATTTTCGGCACACGGAGGCTGCTCGCAAAGTCTCGTTCCATTTCGAGTCCGGCGGACGAAGTGGGCCAGCCCCACCCCCCAAGGCTATAGCCCACCCGTTTTTGTGGCATTTTTTTGCTGGACGAACTTGGCGCGCTGGCCTTCGGGCTCTTATTTTTGGGCGCAGCTGTGCCCGGGGCCTATTTTCGGCACACGGAGGCTGCTCGCAAAGTCTCGTTCCATTTCGAGTCCGGCGGACGAAGTTGGCCAGCCCCACCCCCCAAGGCTATAGCCCACCCGTTTTTGTGGCCTTTTTCCGATGGACGAACTTGGCGCCCAGGCCTTCGGGCAGTAATTTTTGGGCGCGGCTGTCCCCGGGGCTTATTTTCGGCACACGGAGGCTGCTCACAAAATCTCGCGCCATTCCGAGTCCGGCGGACGAAGTTGGCCAGCCCCACCCCCCAAGGCTATAGCCCACCCGTTTTTGTGGCCTTTTTCCGATGGACGAACTTGGCGCCCTGGCCTTCGGGCGGTTATTTTTGGGCGCGGCTGTCCCCGGGGCCTATTTTCGGCACACGGAGGCTGCTCGCAAAGTCTCGCTCCATTCCGAGTCCGGCGGACAAAGTTGGCCAGCCCCACCCCCCAAGGCTATAGCTACCCGTTTTTGTGGCATTTTTTTGCTGGACGAACTTGGCGCGCCGGCCTTCGGGCGGTTATTTTTGGGCGCGGCTGTCCCCGGGGCCTATTTTCGGCACACGGAGGCTGCTCGCAAAGTCTCGCTCCATTCCGAGTCCGGCGGACAAAGTTGGCCAGCCCCACCCCCCAAGGCTATAGCCCACCCGTTTTTGTGGCATTTTTTTGCTGGACGAACTTGGCGCCCCGGCCTTCGGGCGGTTATTTTTGGCGCGGTTGTTCCAGGGGCCTGTTTTTGGCACACGGAGGCTGCTCGTAAAGTTTCGCGCCATTCCGAGTCCGGCGGACGAAGTTGGCCAGCCCCAGCCCCCAAGGCTATAGCCCACCCGTTTTTGTAGCCTTTTTCCGCAGGACGAACTTGGCGCCTTGGCCTTCGGGCGGTTATTTTTGGGCGCGGCTGTGCCCGGGGCCTATTTTTGGTACACGGAGGCCGCTCGTAAAGTCTTGCGCCATTCCGAGTCCGGCGGACGAAGTTGGCCAGCCCCACCCCCCAAGGCTATAGCCCACCCGTTTTTGTAGCATTTTTTTGCTGGACGAACTTCGCGCCCCGGCCTTCGGGCGGTTATTTTTGGGCGCGACTGTGCCCGGGGCCTATTTTCGGCACACGGAGGCCACTCGCTAAGTCTCGCGCCATTCCGAGTCCGGCGGACGAAGTTGGCCAGCCACACCCCCCAAGGCTATAGCCCACCCGTTTTTGTGGCCTTTTTCCGCTGGACGAACTTGGCGCCCAGGCCTTCGGGCAGTTATTTTTGGGCGCGGCTGTCCCCGGGGCCTATTTTCGGTACACGGAGGCTGCTCACAAAATCTCGCGCCATTCTGAGTCCGGCGGACGAAGTTGGCCAGCCCCACCCCCCAAGGCTATAGCCCACCCGTTTTTGTGGCCTTTTTCCGATGGACGAACTTGGCGCCCAGGCCTTCGGGCAGTTATTTTTGGGCGCGGCTGTCCCCGGGGCTTATTTTCGGCACACGGAGGCAGCTCACAAAATCTCGCGCCATTCCGAGTCCGGCGGACGAAGTTGGCCAGCCCCACCCCCCAAGGCTATAGCCCACCCGTTTTTGTGGCCTTTTTCCGATGGACGAACTTGGCGCCCTGGCCTTCGGGCGGTTATTTTTGGGCGCGGCTGTGCCCGGGGCCTATTTTTGGCACACGGAGGGCGCTCGCAAAGTCTCGCGCCATTCCGAGTCCGGCGAACGAAGTTGGCCAGCCCCACCCCCCAAGGCTATAGCCCACCCGTTTTTGTGGCATTTTTTTGCTGGACGAACTTGGCGCCCCGGCCTTCGGGCTGTTATTTTTGGGCGCGGTTGTGGCCAGGGCCTATTTTCGGCACACGGAGGCTGCTCGCAAAGTCTCGTTCCATTTCGAGTCCGGCGGACGAAGTTGGCCAGCCCCACCCCCCAAGGCTATAGCCCACCCGTTTTTGTGGCATTTTTTTGCTGGACGAACTTGGCGCGCTGGCCTTCGGGCTCTTATTTTTGGGCGCGGCTGTTCCCGGGGCCTATTTTCGGCACACGGAGGCTGCTCGCAAAGTCTCGTTCCATTTCGAGTCCGGCGGACGAAGTTGGCCAGCCCCACCCCCCAAGGCTATAGCCCACCCGTTTTTGTGGCCTTTTTCCGCTTGACGAACTTGGCGCCCAGGCCTTCGGGCAGTAATTTTTGGGCGCGGCTGTCCCCGGGGCTTATTTTCGGCACACGGAGGCTGCTCACAAAATCTCGCGCCATTCCGAGTCCGGCGGACGAAGTTGGCCAGCCCCACCCCCCAAGGCTATAGCCCACCCGTTTTTGTGGCCTTTTTCCGCTTGACGAACTTGGCGCCCAGGCCTTCGGGCAGTTATTTTTCGGCGCGGCTGTCCCCGGGGCCTATTTTCGGCACACGGAGGCAGCTCGCAAAATCTCGCGCCATTCCGAGTCCAGCGGACGAAGTTGGCCAGCCCCACCCCCCAAGGCTATAGCCCACCCGTTTTTGTGGCCTTTTTCTGATGGACGAACTTGGCGCCCCGGCCTTCGGGCGGTTATTTTTGGGCGCGGCTGTTCCAGGGGCCTGTTTTTGGCACACGGAGGCCGCTCGTAAAGTTTCGCGCCATTCCGAGTCCGGCGGACGAAGTTGGCCAGCCCCACCCCCCAAGGCTATAGCTCACCCGTTTTTGTGGCCTATTTCCTCTGGACGAACTTGGCGCCCCGGCCTTCGGGCTGTTATTTTTGGGCGCGGCTGTGCCCGGGGCCTATTTTTGGCACACGGAGACTGCTCGCAAAGTCTCGCGCCATTCCGAGTCCGGCGGACGAAGTTGGCGAGCCCCACCCCCCAAGGCTATAGCCCACCCGTTTTTGTGGCCTTTTCCGCTGGACGAACTTGGCGCCCCGGCCTTCGGGCGGTTATTTTTGGGCGCGGCTGTGCCCGGGGCCTATTTTTGGCACACGGAGACTGCTCGCAAAGTCTCGCGCCATTCCGAGTCCGGCGGACGAAGTTGGCGAGCCCCACCCCCCAAGGCTATAGCCCACCCGTTTTTGTGGCCTTTTTCCGCTGGACGAACTTGGCGCCCCGGCCTTCGGGCGGTTATTTTTGGGCGCGGCTGTGCCCGGGGCCTATTTTTGGCACACGGAGACTGCTCGCAAAGTCTTGCGCCATTCCGAGTCCGGCGGACAAAGTCGGCCGGCCCCACCCCCCAAGGCTATAGCCCACCCGTTTTTGTGGCCTTTTTCCGCTGGACGAACTGGGCGCCCCGGCCTTCGGGCGGTTATTTTTGGGCGCGGCTGTGCCCGGGGCCTATTTTTGGCACACGGAGGCCGCTCGCAAATACTCGTGCCATTCCGAGTCCGGCGGACGAAGTTGGCCAGCCCCACCCCCCAAGGCTATAGCTACCCGTTTTTGTGGCATTTTTTTGCTGGACGAACTTGGCGCGCCGGCCTTCGGGCGGTTATTTTTGGGCGCGGCTGTCCCCGGGGCCTATTTTCGGCACACGGAGGCTGCTCGCAAAGTCTCGCTCCATTCCGAGTCCGGCGGACAAAGTTGGCCAGCCCCACCCCCCAAGGCTATAGCCCACCCGTTTTTGTGGCATTTTTCCGCTGGACGAACTTGGCGCCCCGGCCTTCGGGCGGTTATTTTTGGGCGCGGCTGTTCCAGGGGCCTGTTTTTGGCACACGGAGGCCGCTCGTAAAGTTTCGCGCCATTCCGAGTCCGGCGGACGAAGTTGGCCAGCCCCAGCCCCCAAGGCTATAGCCCACCCGTTTTTGTAGCCTTTTTCCGCTGGACGAACTTGGCGCCCTGGCCTTCGGGCGGTTATTTTTGGGCGCGGCTGTGCCCGGGGCCTATTTTTGGCACACGGAGGGCGCTCGCAAAGTCTCGCGCCATTCCGAGTCCGGCGAACGAAGTTGGCCAGCCCCACCCCCCAAGGCTATAGCCCACCCGTTTTTGTGGGATTTTTTTGCTGGACGAACTTGGCGCCCCGGCCTTCGGGCTGTTATTTTTGGGCGCGGTTGTGGCCAGGGCCTATTTTCGGCACACGGAGGCTGCTCGCAAAGTCTCGTTCCATTTCGAGTCCGGCGGACGAAGTGGGCCAGCCCCACCCCCCAAGGCTATAGCCCACCCGTTTTTGTTGCATTTTTCCGCTGGACGAACTTGGCGCGCTGGCCTTCGGGCTCTTATTTTTGGGCGCAGCTGTGCCCGGGGCCTATTTTCGGCACACGGAGGCTGCTCGCAAAGTCTCGTTCCATTTCGAGTCCGGCGGACGAAGTTGGCCAGCCCCACCCCCCAAGGCTATAGCCCACCCGTTTTTGTGGCCTTTTTCCGATGGACGAACTTGGCGCCCAGGCCTTCGGGCAGTAATTTTTGGGCGCGGCTGTCCCCGGGGCTTATTTTCGGCACACGGAGGCTGCTCACAAAATCTCGCGCCATTCCGAGTCCGGCGGACGAAGTTGGCCAGCCCCACCCCCCAAGGCTATAGCCCACCCGTTTTTGTGGCCTTTTTCCGATGGACGAACTTGGCGCCCTGGCCTTCGGGCGGTTATTTTTGGGCGCGGCTGTCCCCGGGGCCTATTTTCGGCACACGGAGGCTGCTCGCAAAGTCTCGCTCCATTCCGAGTCCGGCGGACAAAGTTGGCCAGCCCCACCCCCCAAGGCTATAGCTACCCGTTTTTGTGGCATTTTTTTGCTGGACGAACTTGGCGCGCCGGCCTTCGGGCGGTTATTTTTGGGCGCGGCTGTCCCCGGGGCCTATTTTCGGCACACGGAGGCTGCTCGCAAAGTCTCGCTCCATTCCGAGTCCGGCGGACAAAGTTGGCCAGCCCCACCCCCCAAGGCTATAGCCCACCCGTTTTTGTGGCATTTTTCCGCTGGACGAACTTGGCGCCCCGGCCTTCGGGTGGTTATTTTTGGGCGCGGCTGTTCCAGGGGCCTGTTTTTGGCACACGGAGGCCGCTCGTAAAGTTTCGCGCCATTCCGAGTCCGGCGGACGAAGTTGGCCAGCCCCAGCCCCCAAGGCTATAGCCCACCCGTTTTTGTAGCCTTTTTCCGCTGGACGAACTTGGCGCCCTGGCCTTCGGGCGGTTATTTTTGGGCGCGGCTGTGCCCGGGGCCTATTTTTGGTACACGGAGGCCGCTCGTAAAGTCTTGCGCCATTCCGAGTCCGGCGGACGAAGTTGGCCAGCCCCACCCCCCAAGGCTATAGCCCACCCGTTTTTGTAGCATTTTTTTGCTGGACGAACTTCGCGCCCCGGCCTTCGGGCGGTTATTTTTGGGCGCGACTGTGCCCGGGGCCTATTTTCGGCACACGGAGGCCACTCGCTAAGTCTCGCGCCATTCCGAGTCCGGCGGACGAAGTTGGCCAGCCACACCCCCCAAGGCTATAGCCCACCCGTTTTTGTGGCCTTTTTCCGCTGGACGAACTTGGCGCCCAGGCCTTCGGGCAGTTATTTTTGGGCGCGGCTGTCCCCGGGGCCTATTTTCGGTACACGGAGGCTGCTCACAAAATCTCGCGCCATTCTGAGTCCGGCGGACGAAGTTGGCCAGCCCCACCCCCCAAGGCTATAGCCCACCCGTTTTTGTGGCCTTTTTCCGATGGACGAACTTGGCGCCCAGGCCTTCGGGCAGTTATTTTTGGGCGCGGCTGTCCCCGGGGCTTATTTTCGGCACACGGAGGCTGCTCACAAAATCTCGCGCCATTCCGAGTCCGGCGGACGAAGTTGGCCAGCCCCACCCCCCAAGGCTATAGCCCACCCGTTTTTGTGGCCTTTTTCCGATGGACGAACTTGGCGCCCTGGCCTTCGGGCGGTTATTTTTGGGCGCGGCTGTGCCCGGGGCCTATTTTTGGCACACGGAGGGCGCTCGCAAAGTCTCGCGCCATTCCGAGTCCGGCGAACGAAGTTGGCCAGCCCCACCCCCCAAGGCTATAGCCCACCCGTTTTTGTGGCATTTTTTTGCTGGACGAACTTGGCGCCCCGGCCTTCGGGCTGTTATTTTTGGGCGCGGTTGTGGCCAGGGCCTATTTTCGGCACACGGAGGCTGCTCGCAAAGTCTCGTTCCATTTCGAGTCCGGCGGACGAAGTTGGCCAGCCCCACCCCCCAAGGCTATAGCCCACCCGTTTTTGTGGCATTTTTTTGCTGGACGAACTTGGCGCGCTGGCCTTCGGGCTCTTATTTTTGGGCGCGGCTGTGCCCGGGGCCTATTTTCGGCACACGGAGGCTGCTCGCAAAGTCTCGTTCCATTTCGAGTCCGGCGGACGAAGTTGGCCAGCCCCACCCCCCAAGGCTATAGCCCACCCGTTTTTGTGGCCTTTTTCCGCTTGACGAACTTGGCGCCCAGGCCTTCGGGCAGTTATTTTTGGGCGCGGCTGTCCCCGGGGCCTATTTTCGGCACATGGAGGCAGCTCGCAAAATCTCGCGCCATTCCGAGTCCGGCGGACGAAGTTGGCCAGCCCCACCCCCCAAGGCTATAGCCCACCCGTTTTTGTGGCCTTTTTCCGCTGGACGAACTGGGCGCCCCGGCCTTCGGGCGGTTATTTTTGGGCGCGGCTGTGGGCGGGGCCTATTTTTGGCACATGGAGGCCGCTCGCAAATTCTCGCGCTATTCCGAGTCCGGCGGACGAAGTTGGCCAGCCCCACCCCCCAAGGCTATAGCTACCCGTTTTTGTGGCATTTTTTTGCTGGACGAACTTGGCGCGCCGGCCTTCTGGCGGTTATTTTTGGGCGCGGCTGTCCCCGGGGCCTATTTTCAGCACACGGAAGCTGCTCGCAAAGTCTCGCTCCATTCCGAGTCCGGCGGACAAAGTTGGCCAGCCCCACCCCCCAAGGCGATAGCCCACCCGTTTTTGTGGCATTTTTTTGCTGGACGAACTTCGCGCCCCGGCCTTCGGGCGGTTATTTTTGGGCGCAACTGTGCCCGGGGCCTATTTTCGGCACACGGAGGCCGCTCGCTAAGTCTCGCGCCATTCCGAGTCCGGCGGACGAAGTTGGCCAGCCCCACCCCCCAAGGCTATAGCCCACCCGTTTTTGTGGCCTTTTTCCGCTGGACGAACTTGGCGCCCAGGCCTTCGGGCTGTTATTATTGGGCGCGGCTGTCCCCGGGGCCTATTTTCGGCACACGGAGGCTGCTCACAAAATCTCGCGCCATTCCGAGTCCGGCGGACGAAGTTGGCCAGCCCCACCCCCCAAGGCTATAGCCCACCCGTTTTTGTGGCCTTTTTCCGCTGGACGAACTTGGCGCCCTGGCCTTCGGGCGGTTATTTTTGGGCGCGGCTGTGCCCGGGGCCTATTTTTGGTACACGGAGGCCGCTCGTAAAGTCTTGCGCCATTCCGAGTCCGGCGGACGAAGTTGGCCAGCCCCACCCCCCAAGGCTATAGCCCACCCGTTTTTGTGGCATTTTTTTACTGGACGAACTTGGCGCCCCGGCCTTCGGGCGGTTATTTTTTAGCACGGCTGTGCCCGGGGCCTATTTTTAGCACACGGAGGCCGCTCGCAAATTCTCGCGCCATTCCGAGTCCGGCGGACGAAGTTGGCCAGCCCCACCCCCCAAGGCTATAGCCACCCGTTTTTGTGGCATTTTTTTGCTGGACGAACTTGGCGCGCCGGCCTTCAGGCGGTTATTTTTGGGCGCGGCTGTCCCCGGGGCCTATTTTCGGCACACGGAGGCTGCTCGCAAAGTCTCGCTCCATTCTGAGTCCGACGGACGAAGTTGGCCAGCCCCACCCCCCAAGGCTATACCCCACCCGTTTTTGTGGCATTTTTTTGCTGGACGAACTTGGCGCCCCGGCCTTCGGGCGGTTATTTTTGGGCGCGGCTGTGCCCGGGGCCTATTTTCGGCACACGGAGGCTACTCGCAATGTCTCGCTCCATTCCGAGTCCGGCGGACGAAGTTGGCGAGCCCCACCCCCCAAGGCTATAGCCCACCCGTTTTTGTGGCCTTTTTCCGCTGGAAGAACTTGGCGCCCTGGCCTTCGGGCGGTTATTTTTGGGCGCGGCTGTGCCCGGGGCCTATTTTTGGTACACGGAGGCCGCTCGTAAAGTCTTGCGCCATTCCGAGTCCGGCGGACGAAGTGGGCCAGCCCCACCCCCCAAGGCTATAGCCCACCCGTTTTTGTGGCATTTTTTTGCTGGACGAACTTGGCGCCCCGGCCTTCGGGCGGTTATTTTTGGACGCGACTGTGCCCGGGGCCTATTTTTGTCACACGGAGGCCGCTCGCAAAGTCTCGCGCCATTCCGAGTCCGGCGGACGAAGTTGGCCGGCCCCACCCCCCAAGGCTATAGCCCACCCGTTTTTGTGGCTTTTTTCCGCTGGACGAACTTGGCGCCCCAGACTTCGGGTGGTTATTTTTGGGCGCGGCTGTGCCCGGTGCCTATTTTCGGCACACGGAGGCAGCTCGCAAAATCTCGCGCCATTCTGAGTCCGGCGGACGAAGTGGGCCAGCCCGACCCCCCAAGGCTATAGCCCACCCGTTTTTGTGGACTTTTTCCGATGGACGAACTTGGCGCCCCGGCCTTCGGGCGGTTATTTTTGGGCGCGGCTGTTCCCGGGGCCTGTTTTTGGCACACGGAGGCCGCTCGTAAAGTTTCGCGCCATTCCGAGTCCGGCGCACCCGTTTTTGTGGCCTATTTCCGCAGGACGAACTTGGCGCCCCGGCCTTCGGGCGGTTGATTTTCGGCGCGGCTGTGGCCGGGGCCTAGTTTTGGCACACGGAGACTGCTCGCAAAGTCTCGCGCCATTCCGAGTCCGGCGGACGAAGTTGGCCAGCCCCACCCCCCAAGGCTATAGCTCACCCGTTTTTGTGGCCTATTTCCTTTGGAGGAACTTGGCGCCCCAGCCTTCGGGCCGTTATTTTTGGGCGCGGCTGTGTCCGGGGCCTATTTTTGGCACACGGAGGCCGCTCGCAAATTCTCGCGCCATTCCGAGTCCGGCGGACGAAGTTGGCCAGCCCCACCCCCCAAGGCTATAGCCCACCCGTTTTTGTGGCATTTTTTTTCTGGACGAACTTGGCGCGCCGGCCTTCGGGTGGTTATTTTTGGGCGCGGCTGTCCTCGGAGTCTATTTTCGACACACGGAGGCCGCTCGCAAAGTCTCGCGCCATTCCGAGTCCGGCGGACGAAGTTGGCCAGCCCCACCCCCCAAGGCTATAGCCCACCCGTTTTTGTGGCCTTTTTCCGCTGGACGAACTTGGTGCCCCAGCCTTCGGGCAGTTATTTTTGGGCGCGGGTTCGTCCGGATCCTATTTTTGGCACACGGAGGCCACTCGCAAAGTCTCGCGCCATTCCGAGTCCGGCGGACGAAGTTGGCCAGCCCCACCCCCCAAGGCTATAGCCCACCCGTTTTTGGGGCCTTTTTCCGCTGGACGAACTTGGCGCCCCGGCCTTCGGGCTGTTATTTTTGGGCGCGGCTGTGTCCAGGGCCTATTTTTGGCACACGGAGGCCGCTCGCAAATTCTCGCGCCATTCCGAGTCCGGCGGACGAAGTTGGCCAGCCCCACCCCCCAAGGCTATAGCCCACCCGTTTTTGTGGTATTTTTTTTCTGGACGAACTTGGCGCGCCGGCCTTCGGGTGGTTATTTTTGGGCGCGGCTGTCCCCGGGGTCTATTTTCGACACACGGAGGCCGCTCGCAAAGTCTCGCACCATTCAGAGTCCGGCGGACGAAGTTGGCCAGCCCCACCCCTCAAGGCTATAGGCCACCCGTTTTTGTGGCATTTTTTTGCTGGACGAACTTGGCGCCCCGGCCTTCGGGCAGTTATTTTTGGCACGGCTGTGCCCGGGGCCTATTTTGGGTTCACGGAGGCCGCTCGTAAAGTGTCACGCCATTCCGAGTCCGACGGACGAAGTTGGCCAGCCCCACCCCCCAAGGCTATAGCCCACCCGTTTTTGTGGCATTTTTTTGCTGGACGAACTTGGCGCCCCGGCCTTCGGGCGGTTATTTTTGGGCGCGGCTGTGCCCGGGGCCTATTTTCGGCACACGGAGGCCACTCGCAAAGTCTCGCGCCATTCCGAGTCCGGCGGACGAAGTTGGCCAGCCCCACCCCCCAAGGCTATGGCCAACCCGTTTTTGTGGCCTTTTTCCGCTGGACGAACTTGGCGCCCCGGCCTTCGGGCGGTTATTTTTCTGCGCGGCTGTGCCCGGGGCCTATTTTTGGCACAC
>JAUJEF010000490.1:0-55144 GCA_030444885.1 Citrus sp. QX-2021 | reverse complement strand
GGGCACAGCGGTGCCCAAAAATACCCGCCCAAAGGCCGGGGCGCCAAGTTCGTCCAGCAGAAAATGGCCACAAAAACCGGTGGGCTATAGCCTTGGGGGGTGGGGCTGGCCAACTTCGTCCGCAGGACTTGGAATGGCGCGAGACTTTGCGAGGCGCCTCCGTGTGCCAAAAAAAGGCCGCGGGCACAGCCGCGCCGAAAAATAACCGCCGAAGGCCGGGCCGCCAAGTTCGTCCAACGGAAAATGGCCACAAAAACGGGTGGGCTATAGCATTGGGGGGTGGGGCTGGCCAATTTCATCCGCCGGACTCGGAATGGCGCGAGACTTTTCGAGGCGCATCCGTGTGCTAAATATAGGCCGCGGGCACAGCCGCGCCCAAAAATACCCGCCCGAAGGCCGGGGCGCCAAGTTCGTCCAGCGGAAAAAGGCCACAAAAACGGGTGGGCTATAGCCTTGGGGGGTGGAGCTGGCCCACTTCGTCCGCCGGACTCGGAATGGCGCGAGACTTTGCGAGGTGCCGTCGTGTGCCAAAAATAGGCCGCGGGCACAGCCGCGCCCAAAAATACCTGCCCGAAGGCCGGGGCGCCAAGTTCGTCCAGCGGAAAAAGGCCACAAAAACGGGTGGGCTATAGCCTTGGGTGGTGGGGCTGGCCAACTTCGTCCGCCGGACTCGGAATGGCGGGAGACTTTGCGAGGCACCTCCGTGTGCCAAAAATATGCCGCGGGCACAGCCGCGCCCAAAAATACCCGCCCGAAGGCCGGGGCGCCAAGTTCGTCCAGCGGAAAATGGGCACAAAAACTCGTGGGCTATAGCCTAGGGGGGTGGGGCTGGCCAACTTCGTCCGCCGGACTCGGAATGGCGCGAGACATTACGAGGTGCCTCCGTGTGCCAAAAATAGGCCGCGGGCACAGCCGCGCCCAAAAATACCCGGCCTAAGGCCGGGGCGCCAAGTTCGTCCAGCGGAAAAAGGCCACAAAAACGGGTGGGCTATAGCCTTGGGGGGTGGGGCAGGCCAACTTCGTCCGCCGGACTCGGAATGGCGCGAGACTTTGCGAGGCCCCTCCGTGTGCCAAAAATAGGCCGTGGCCACAGCCGCGCCCAAAAATACCCACCCGAAGGCCGGGGCCCCAAGTTCGTCCAGCGGAAAATGGCCACAAAAACGGGTGGGCTATAGCTTTGGGGGGTGGGGCTGGCCAACTTCGTCCGCCGGACTCGGAATGGCGCGAGACTTTGCGAGGCGCCTCCGTGTGCCAAAAATAGACCGCGGGCACAGCCGCGCCCAAAAATACCCGCCCGAAGGCCGGGGCGCCAAGTTCGTCCAGCGGAAAATGGCCACAAAAACGGGTGGGCTATAGCCTTGGGAGGTGGGGCTGGCCAACTTCGTCCGCCGGACTTGGAATGGCGCGAGACTTTGCGAGGCACCTCCGTGTGCTAAAAATAGGTCGCGGACACAGCCGCGCCCAAAAATACCCGCCCGAAGGCTGGGGCGCCAAGTTCGTCCAGCGGAAAAAGGCCACAAAAACGGGTGGGCTATAGCCTTGGGGGGTGGGGCTGGCCAACTTCGTCCGCCGGACTCGGAATGGCGCGAGACTTTGCGAGGCCCCTCCGTGTGCCAAAAATAGGCCGTGGCCACAGCCGCGCCCAAAAATACCCACCTGAAGGCCGGGGCCCCAAGTTCGTCCAGCGGAAAATGGCCACAAAAACGGGTGGGCTATAGCTTAGGGGGGTGGGGCTGGCCAACTTCGTCCGCCGGACTCGGAATGGCGCGAGACTTTGCGAGGCGCCTCCGTGTGCCAAAAATAGACCGCGGGCACAGCCGCGCCCAAAAATACCCGCCCGAAGGCCGGGGCGCCAAGTTCGTCCAGCGGAAAATGGCCACAAAAACGGGTGGGCTATAGCATTGGGGGGTGGGGCTGGCCAATTTCATCCGCCGGACTCGGAATGGCACGAGACTTTGCGAGGCGCCTCCGTGTGCTAAAAATAGGTCGCGGGCACAGCCGCGCCCAAAAATACCCACCTGAAGGCCGGGGCCCCAAGTTCGTCCAGCGGAAAATGGCCACAAAAACGGGTGGGCTATAGCTTAGGGGGGTGGGGCTGGCCAACTTCGTCCGCCGGACTCGGAATGGCGCGAGACTTTGCGAGGCCCCTCCGTGTGCCAAAAATAGGCCGCGGGCACAGCCGTGCCCAAAAATACCCGACCGAAGGCCGGGGCGCCAAGTTCGTCCAGCAGAAAAAGGCCACAAAAACGGGTGGGCTATAGCCTTGGGGGGTGGGGCTGGCCAACTTCGTCCGACGGACTCGGAATGGCGCGAGACTTTGCGAGGCCCCTCCGTGTGCCAAAAATAGGCCGTGGCCACAGCCGCGCCCAAAAATACCCACCCGAAGGCCGGGGCGCCAAGTTCGTCCAGCGGAAAAAGGCCCAAAAAACGGGTGGGCTATAGCCTTGGGGGGTGGGGCTGGCCAACTTCGTCCGCCGGTCTCGGAATGGCGCGAGACTTTGCGAGGCGTCTCCGTGTGCCAAAAATAGGCCGCGGGCACAGCCACGCCCAAAAATACCCGCCCGAAGGCCGGGGCACCAAGTTCGTCCAGCGGAAAATGGCCACAAAAACGGTGGGCTATAGCCTTGGGGGGTGGGGCTGGCCAACTTCGTCCTCCGGACTCGGAATGGCGCGAGACTTTGCGAAGCGCCTCCGTTTCCAAAAATAGGCCGCGGGCACAGCCGTGCCCAAAAATACCCGCCCAAAGGCCGGGGCGCCAAGTTCGTCCAGCGGAAAATGGGCACAAAAACTCGTGGGCTATAGCCTAGGGGGTGGGGCTGGCCAACTTCGTCCGCCGGACTCGGAATGGCGCGAGACATTGCGAGGTGACTCCGTGTGCCAAAAATAGGCCGCGGGCACAGCCGCGCCCAAAAATACCCGGCCTAAGGCCGGGGCGCCAAGTTCGTCCAGCGGAAAAAGGCCACAAAAACGGGTGGGCTATAGCCTTGGGGGGTGGGGCTGGCCAACTTCGTCCGCCGGACTCGGAATGGCGCGAGACTTTGCGAGGCCCCTCCGTGTGCCAAAAATAGGCCGTGGCCACAGCCGCGCCCAAAAATACCCACCCGAAGGCCGGGGCCCCAAGTTCGTCCAGCGGAAAATGGCCACAAAAACGGGTGGGCTATAGCTTAGGGGGGTGGGGCTAGCCAACTTCGTCCGCCGGACTCGGAATGGCGCGAGACTTTGCGAGGCGCCACCGTGGGCCAAAAATAGACCGCGGGCACAGACGCGCCCAAAAATATCCGCCCGAAGGCCGGGGCGCCAAGTTCGTCCAGCGGAAAATGGCCACAAAAACGGGTGGGCTATAGCCTTGGGGGGTGGGGCTGGCCAACTTCGTCCGCCGGTCTCGGAATGGCGCGAGACTTTGCGAGGCGTCTCCGTGTGCCAAAAATAGGCCGCGGGCACAGCCACGCCCAAAAATACCCGCCCGAAGGCCGGGGCACCAAGTTCGTCCAGCGGAAAATGGCCACAAAAACGGGTGGGCTATAGCCTTGGGGGGTGGGGCTGGCCAACTTCGTCCTCCGGACTCGGAATGGCGCGAGACTTTGCGAAGCGCCTCCGTTTCCAAAAATAGGCCGCGGGCACAGCCGTGCCCAAAAATACCCGCCCAAAGGCCAGGGCGCCAGGTTCGTCCAGTGGAAAATGGCCACAAAAACGGGTGGGCTATAGCCTTGGGGGGTGGGGCTGGCCGACTTCGTCCGCCGGACTCGGAATGGCGCGAGACTTTGCGAGGCGCCTCCGTGTGCCAAAAATAGGCCATAGACACAGCCACGCCCAAAAATACCCGCCCGAAGGCCGGGGCGCCAAGTTCGTCCAGCGGAAAATGGCCACAAAAACGGGTGGGCTATAGCCTTGGGGGGTGGGGCTGGCCAACTTCGTCCGCCGGACTCGGAATGGCGCGAGACTTTGCGAGGCGCCTCCGTGTGCCAAAAATAGGCCATAGACAAAGCCACGCCCAAAAATACCCGCCCGAAGGCCGGGGCGCCAAGTTCGTCCAGCGGAAAAAGGCCCAAAAAACGGGTGGGCTATAGCCTTGGGGGGTGGGGCTGGCCAACTTTGTCCGCCGGACTCGGAAAGGCGCGAGACTTTGCGAGGCGTCTCCGTGTGCCTAAAATAGGCCGCGGGCACAGCCGCGCCCAAAAATACCCGCCCGAAGGTCGGGGCACCAAGTTCGTCCAGCGGAAAATGGCCACAAAAACGGGTGGGCTATAGCCATGGGGGGTGGGGCTGGCCCACTTCGTCCGCCGGACTCGGAATGGCGCGAGAGTTTGCGAGGCGCCTCCGTGTGCCAAAAATAGGCTGCGGGCATAGCCGCGCCCAAAAAATACCCGCCCAATGGCCGGGGCGCCAAGTTCGTCCAGCGGAAAAAGGCCAAAAAAACGGATGGGCTATAGCCTTGGGGGGTGGGGCTGGCCAACTTTGTCCCCCGGACTCGGAATGGAGCGAGACATTGCGAGGTGCCTCCGTGTGCCAAAAATAGGCCGCGGGCACAGCCGCGCCCAAAAATACCCGGCCTAAGGCCGGGGCGCCAAGTTCGTCCAGCGGAAAAAGGCCACAAAAACGGGTGGGCTGTAGCCTTGGGGGGTGGGGCTGGCCAACTTCGTCCGACGGACTCGGATTGGCGCGAGAGTTTGCGAGGCGCCTCCGTTTCCAAAAATAGGCCGCGGGCACAGCCGTGCCCAAAAATACCCGCCCAAAGGCCGGGGCGCCAAGTTCGTCCAGTGGAAAATGGCCACAAAAACGGGTGGGCTATAGCCTTGGGGGGTGGGGCTGGCCGACTTCGTCCGCCGGACTTGGAATGGCACGAGACTTTGCGAGGCACCTCCTTGTGCCAAAAAAAGGCCGCGGGCACAGCCGCACCAAAAAATACCCGCCAAAGGCCGGGCCGCCAAGTTCGTCCAGCGGAAAATGGCCACAAAAACGGGTGGGCTATAGCCTTGGGGGGTGGGGCTGGCCAACTTCGTCCGCCGGACTCGGAATGGTGCGAGACTTTGCGAGGCACCTCCGTGTGCCAAAAATAGGCCATAGACACAGCCACGCCCAAAAATACCCGCCCAATGGCCGGGGCGCCAAGTTCGTCCAGCGGAAAAAGGCCAAAAAAACGGATGGGCTATAGCCTTGGGGGGTGGGGCTGGCCAACTTTGTCCCCCGGACTCGGAATGGAGCGAGACATTGCGAGGTGCCTCCGTGTGCCAAAAATAGGCCGCGGGCACAGCCGCGCCCAAAAATACCCGGCCTAAGGCCGGGGCGCCAAGTTCGTCCAGCGGAAAAAGGCCACAAAAACGGGTGGGCTATAGCCTTGGGGGGTGGGGCTGGCCAACTTCGTCCGCCGGACTCGGAATGGCGCGAGACTTTGCGAGGTGTCTCCGTGTGCCTAAAATAGGCCGCGGGCACAGCCGCGCCCAAAAATACCCGCCCGAAGGCCGGGGCACCAAGTTCGTCCAGCGGAAAATGGCCACAAAAACGGGTGGGCTATAGCCTTGGGGGGTTGGGCTGGCCGACTTCGTCCGCCGGACTCGGAATGGCGCGAGACTTTGCGAAGCGCATCCGTTTCCAAAAATAGGCCGCGGGCACAGCGGTGCCCAAAAATACCCGCCCAAAGGCCGGGGCGCCAAGTTCGTCCAGCAGAAAATGGCCACAAAAACGGGTGGGCTATAGCCTTGGGGGGTAAGGCTGGCCAACTTCGTCCGCCGGACTTGGAATGGCACGAGACTTTGCGAGGCACCTCCTTGTGCCAAAAAAAGGCCGCGGGTACAGCCATGCCGAAAAATACCCGCCAAAGGCCGGGCCGCCAAGTTCGTCCAGCGGAAAATGGCCACAAAAACGGGTGGGCTATAGCCTTGGGGGGTGGGGCTGGCCAACTTCGTCCGCCGGACTCGGAATGGCGCGAGACTTTGCGAGGCACCTCCGTGTGCCAAAAATAGGCCATAGACACAGCCACGCCCAAAAATACCCGCCCGAAGGCCGGGGCACCAAGTTCGTCCAGCGGAAAAAGGCCCAAAAAACGGGTGGGCTATAGCCTTGGGGGGTGGGGCTGGCCAACTTCGTCCGCCGGACTCGGAATGGCGCGAGACTTTGCTAGGCGTCTCCGTGTGCCTAAAATAGGCCGCGGGCACAGCCGCGCCCAAAAATACCCGCCCGAAGGCCGGGGCACAAAGTTCGTCCAGCAGAAAATGGCCACAAAAACGGGTGGGCTATAGCCTTGGGGGGTGGGGCTGGCCGACTTCGTCCGCCGGACTCGGAATGGCGCGAGACTTTGCGAAGCGCATCCATTTCCAAAAATAGGCCGCGGCCACAGCGGTGCCCAAAAATACCCGCCCAAAGGCCAGGGCACCAAGTTCGTCCAGTGGAAAATGGCCACAAAAACGGGTGGGCTATAGCCTTGGGGGGTGGGGCTGGCCAACTTCGTCCGCCGGACTTGGAATGGCACGAGACTTTGCGAGGCACCTCGATGTGCCAAAAAAAGGCCGGGGGCACAGCCGCGCCGAAAAATACCCGCCGAAGGCCGGGCCGCCAAGTTCGTCAAGCGGAAAATGGCCACAAAAACGGGTGGGCTATAGCCTTGGGGGGTGGGGCTGGCCCACTTCGTCCGCCGGACTCGGAATGGCGCGAGACTTTGCGAGGCGCCTCCGTGTGCCAAAAATAGGCCACGGGCACAGCCGCGCCCAAAAAATACCCGCCCGAAGGCCGGGGCGCCAAGTTCGTCAAGCGGAAAATGGCCACAAAAACGGGTGGGCTATAGCCTTGGGGGGTGGGGCTGGCCCACTTCGTCCGCCGGACTCGGAATGGCGCGAGACTTTGCGAGGCGCCTCCGTGTGCCAAAAATAGGCCGCGGGCACAGCCGCGCCCAAAAATACCCGGCCTAAGGCCGGGGCGCTAAGTTCGTCTAGCGGAAAATGGCCACAAAAACGGGTGGGCTATAGCCTTGGGGGGTGGGGCTAGCCCACTTCGTCCGCCGGACTCGGAATGGCGCGAGACTTTGCGAGGCGCCTCCGCGTGCCAAAAATAGGCCGCGGGCACAGCCGCGCCCAAAAATACCCGCCCGAAGGCCGGGGCGCCAAGTTCGTGCAGCGGCAAAAGGCCACAAAAACGGGTGGGCTATAACCTTGGCGGGTGGGGCAGGCTGACTTCGTCCGCCGGACTCGGAATGGCGCGAGACTTTGCGAGCCGTCTCCGTGTGCCAAAAATAGGCCGCGGACACAGCCGCGCCCCAAAATACCCGCCCGAAGGCCGGTGCGCCAAGTTCGTCCACTGGAAAATGGCCACAAAAACGGGTGGGCTATAGCCTTGGGGGGTGTGGCTGGCCCACTTCGTCCGCCGGACTCGGAATGGCGCGAGACTTTGCGAGGCACCTCCGTGTGCCAAAAATAGGCCACGGGCACAGCCGCGCCCAAAAAATACCCGCCCGAAGGCCGGGGCGCCAAGTTCGTCAAGCGGAAAATGGCCACAAAAACGGGTGGGCTATAGCCTTGGGGGGTGGGGCTCGCCCACTTCGTCCGCCGCACTCGGAATGGTGCGAGACTTTGTGAGGCGCCTCCGCGTACCAAAAATAGGCCGCTGGCACAGCCACGCCCAAAAATACCCGCCCGAAGGCCGGGGCGCTAAGTTCGTCCAGCGGAAAATGGCCACAAAAACGGGTGGGCTATAGCCTTGGGGGGTGGGGCTGGCCGACTTCGTCCGCCGGACTCGGAATGGCGCGAGACTTTGCGAGCCGTCTCCGTGTGCCAAAAATAGGCCACGGGCACAGCCGCGCCCCAAAATACCCGCCCGAAGGCCGGTGCGCCAAGTTCGTCCACTGGAAAATGGCCACAAAAACGGGTGGGCTATAGCCTTGGGGGTGGGGCTGGCCCACTTCGTCCGCCGAACTCGGAATGGCGCCAGACTTTGCGAGGCGCCTCCGTGTGTAAAAAATAGGCCGTGGGCACAGCCGCGCCCAAAAATACCCGCCCTAAGGCCGGGGCGCCATGTTCGTCTAGCGGAACATGGCCACAAAAACGGGTGGGCTATAGCCTTGGGGGGTGGGGCTGGCCAACTTCGTCCGCCGGACTCGGAATGGCGCGAGACTTTGCGAGGTGCCTCCGTGTGCCAATAATAGGGCCCGGGCACAGCCGCGCCCAAAAATAACCGCCCGAAGGCCGGGGCGCCAAGTTCGTCCAGCGGAAAAAGGCCACAAAAACGGGTGGGCTATAGTCTTAGGGGTGGGGCTGGCCAATTTCGTCCGCCGGACTCGGAATGGCGTTCGACTTTGCGAGCGGCCTCCGTGTGCCAAAAATAGGCCCCGGGCACAGCCGCGCCCAAAAATAACCGCCCGAAGGCGGGCGCCACGTTCGTCCAGCGGAAAAAGGCCACAAACACGGGTGGGCTATAGCCTTGGGAGGGTGGGGCTGGCCCACTTCGTCCGCCGGACTCGGAATGGCGCGAGACTTTGTGAGCCGCCTCCGTGTGCCAAAAATCGGCCCCGGTCACAGCAGCGCCCAAAAATAACCGCCCGAAGGCCCGGGCGCCAAGTTCGTCCACTGGAAAAAGGCCACAAAAACGGGTGGCCTATAGTCTTAGGGGTGGGGCTGGCCCTCTTCGTCCGCCGGACTCGGAATGGCGCGAGACTTTGCGAGCGGCCTCCGTGTGCCAAAAATAGGTCCCGGGCACAGCCGCGCCCAAAAATAACCACCCGAAGGCGGGGCGCCAAGTTTGTCCAGCGGAAAAAGGCCACAAACACGGGTGGGCTATAGCCTTGGGAGGGTGGGGCTGGCCCACTTCGTCCGCCGGACTCGGAATGGCGCGAGACTTTGCAAGCCGCCTCCGTGTGCCAAAAATAGGCCGCGAGCACAGCCGCGCCCCAAAATACCCGCCCGAAGGCCGGTGCGCCAAGTTCGTCCACTGGAAAATGGCCACAAAAACGGGTGGGCTATAGCCTTGGGGGGTGGGGCTGGCCAACTTCGTCCGCCGAACTCGGAATGGCGCCAGACTTTGCGAGGCACCTCCGTGTGCAAAAAATAGGCCGTGGGCACAGCCGCGCCCCAAAATACCCGCCCGAAGGCCGGCGCGCCATGTTCGTCTAGCGGAACATGGCCACAAAAACGGGTGGGCTATAGCCTTGGGGGGTGGGGCTGGCCAACTTCGTCCGCCGGACTCGGAATGGCGCCAGACTTTACAAGGCGCCTCCGTGTGCAAAAAATAGGCCGCGGGCACATCCGCGCCCAAAAATACCCGCCCGATGACCGGGGCGCCAAGTTCATCCAGCGGGAAAAGGCCTCAAAAACGGGTGGGCTATAGCCTTGGGGGGTGGGGCTGGCCAACTTCGTCCGCCGGACTCGGAATGGCGCGAGACTTTGCGAGGTGCCTCCGTGTGCCAAAAATAGGCCATAGACACAGCCGCGCCCAAAAATACCCGCCCGAAGGCCGGGGCGCCAAGTTCGTCGAGCGGAAAATGGCCACAAAAACGGGTGGGCTATAGCCGTGGGGAGTGGGGCTGGCCAACCGTCCGCGGACTCGGAATGGCACGAGACTTTGCGAGGCGCCTCCGTGTGCCAAAAATAGGCCGCGGGCACAGCCGCGCACAAAAATACCCGCCCGAAGGCCGGGGCGCCAAGTTCGTCCAGCGGAAAATGGCCACAAAAACGGGTGGGCTATAGCCTTGGGGAGTGGGGCTGGCCAACTTCGTCCGCCGGTCTCGGAATAGCGCGAGACTTTGCGGGGCACCTCCGTGTGCCAAAAATAGGCCGCGGACACAGCCACACCCCAAAATACCCGCCCGAAGGCCGGGGCGCCAAGTTCGTCCAGCGGAAAATGGCCACAAAAACGGGTGGGCTATAGTCTTGGGGGGTGGGGCTGGCCAACGTCGTCCGCCGGACTCGGAATGGCGCGAGACGTTGCGAGGCGCCTCCGTGTGCCAAAAATAGGCCGCGGGCACAGCCGCGTCCAAAAAATACCCACCCGAAGGCCGGGGCGCCAAGTTCGTCAAGCGGAAAATGGCCACAAAAACGGGTGGGCTATAGCCTTGGGGGGTGGGGCTGGCCCACTTCGTCCGCCGGACTCGGAATGGCGCGAGACTTTGCGAGGCGCCTCCGTGTGCCAAAAACAGGCCACGGGCACAGCCGCGCCCAAAAAATACCCGCCCGAAGGCCGGGGCGCCAAGTTCGTCAAGCGGAAAATGGCCACAAAAACGGGTGGGCTATAGCCTTGGGGGGTGGGGCTGGCCCACTTCGTCCGCCGGACTCGGAATGGCGCGAGATTTTGCGAGGCGCCTCCGTGTGCGAAAAATAGGCCGCGGGCACAGCCGCGCCCAAAAATACCCGGCCTAAGGCCGGGGCGCCAAGTTCGTCCAGCGGAAAATGGCCACAAAAACGAGTGGGCTATAGCCTTGGGGGGTGGGGCTGTCCCACTTCGTCCGCCGGACTCGGAATGGCGCGAGACTTTGCGAGGCACCTCCGCGTGCCAAAAATAGGCCGCGGGCACAGCCGCGCCCAAAAATACCCGCCCGAAGGCCGGGGCGCCAAGTTCGTGCAGCGGCAAAAGGCCACAAAAATGGGTGGGCTATAGCCTTGGGGGTGGGGCTGGCCAACTTCCGCCGCGGACTCGGAATGGCGCGAGACTTTGCGAGCGGCCTCCGTGTGCCAAAAATAGGCCCCGGCCACAGCCGCGCCCAAAAATAACCGCCCGAAGGCCCGGGCGCCAAGTTCGTCCAGCGGAAAAAGGCCACAAAAACGGGTGGGTTATCGCCTTGGGGGTGGGGCTGGCCTACTTCGTCCGCCAGACTCGGAATGGCGCGAGACTTTGCGAGCGGCCTCCGTGTGCCAAAAATAGGCCCCGGGCACAGCCGCGCACAAAATTAACCGCCCGAAGGCCGGGGCGCCAAGTTCGTCCAGCGGAAAAAGGCCACAAAAACGGGTGGGCTATAGCCTTGGGGGCTGGGGCTGGCCCACTTCGTCCGCCGGACTCGGAATGGCGCGAGACTTCGCGAGCGGCCTCCGTGTACTAAAAATAGGTCCCGGGCACAGCCGTACCCAAAAATAACCGCCCGAAGGCCGGGGCGCCAAGTTCGTCCAGCGGAAAAAGGCCACAAAAACGGGTGGGATATAGCCTTGGGGGGTGGGGCTGGCCAGCTTCGTCCGCCGGACTCGGAATGGCGCGAGACTTTCCGAGCGGCCTCCGTGTGCCAAAAATAGGCCCCGGGCACAGCCGCGCACAAAATTAACCGCCCGAAAGCCGAGGCGCCAAGTTCGTCCAGCGGAAAAAGGCCACAAAAACGGGTGGGCTATAGTCTTAGGGGTGGGGCTGGCCAACTTCGTCCGCCGGACTCGGAATGGCGCGAGACTTTGCAAGCGGCCTCCGTGTGCCAAAAATAGGCCCCGGGCACAGCCGCGCCCAAAAATAACCGCCCGAAGGCCGGGGCTCCAAGTTCGTCCAGCGGAAAAAGGCCACAAAAACGGGTGCGCTATAGCCTTGGGGGGTGGGGCTGGCCAACTTCGTCCGCGGAACTCGGAATGGCGCGAGACTTTGCAAGCGGCCTCCGTGTGCCAAAAATAGGCCCCGGACACAGCCGCGCCCAAAAATAACCGCCCGAAGGCCGGGGCGCCAAGTTCGTCCACCGGAAAAAGGGCACAAAAACGGGTGGGCTGTAGCCTTGGGGGGTGGGGCTGGCCAACTTCGTCCGCCGGACTCGGAATGGCGCGAGACTTTACGAGCGGCCTCCGTGTGCCAAAAATAGGCCCCGGACACAGCCGCGCACAAAATTAACCGCCCGAAAGCCGAGGCGCCAAGTTCGTCCAGCGGAAAAAGGCCACAAAAACGGGTGGGCAATAGCTTTGGGGGGTGGGGCTGGCCAGCATCGTCCGCCGGACTCGGAATGGCGCGAGACTTTGCGAGCGGCCTCCGTGTGCCAAAGGTAGGCCCCGGCCACAGCCGCTCCCAAAAATGACCGCCTGAAGGCCAGGGCGACAAGTTCGTCCAACGGAAAAAGTCCAAAAAAACGGGTGGGCTATAGCCTTGGGGGGTGGGGCTGGCCAACTTCGTCCGCCGGACTCGGAATGGCGCGAGACGTTGCGAGCGGCCTCCGTGAGCCAAAAATAGGCCCCGGGCTTATCCGCGCCCAAAAATAACCGCCCGAAGGCCGGGGCGCCAAGTTCGTCCAGCGGAAAAAGGCCACAAAAACGGTTGGGCTATAGCCTTGGGGGGTCGGGCTGGCCAACTTCGTCCGCCGGACTCGGAATGGCGCGAGACTTTTCGAGCGGACTCCGTGTGCCAAAAATAGGCCCCGGCCTCAGCCGCGCCCAAAAATAACCGCCCGAAGGCCGCGGCGCAAAGTTCCTCCAGCGGAAAAATGCCACAAAAACGGGTGGGCTATAGCCTAGGGGGGTGGGGCTGGCCTACTTCGTCCGCCGGACTCGGAATGGCGCGAGACTTTGCGAGGCGCCTCCGTGTGCCAAAAATAGGCCGCGGCCACAGCCGCGCCCAAAAATACCCGCCCGAAGGCCGGGGCGCAAACTTCGTCCAGCGGAAAAAGGCCACAAAAACGGGTGGGCTATAGCCTTGGGGGGTGGGGCAGGCCAACTTCGTCCGCCGTACTCGGAATGGCGCGAGACTTTGCGAGGCTCCTCCGTGTGCCAAAAATAGGCTGCGAGCACAGCCGCGCCCAAGTTCGTCTAGCGGAAAAATGCCACAAAAACGGGTGGGCGATAGCCTTGGGGGGTGGGGCTGGCCAACTTCGTCCGCCGGACTCGGAATGGCGCCAGACTTTGCGAGCGGCCTCCGTGTGCCAAAAGTAGGCCCCGGGCACAGCCGCGCCCAAAATTAACCGCCCGAAGGCCGGGGCGCCAAGTTCGTCCAGCGGAAAAAGCCCACAAAAACGGGTGGGCTACAGCCCTGGGGGGTGGGGCTGGCCAACTTCGTCCGCCGGACTCGGAATGGCGCGAGACTTTGCGAGCGGCCTCCGTGTGCCAAAAATATGCCGCGGACACAGCCGCACCCAAAAATAACCCCCCGAAGGTCGGCGCGCCCAAACCCCCCAGCGGAAAAATGGCCAAAAAACGGGTGGGCTATAGCCTTGGGGGGAGGGGCTGGCCAGCTTCGTCTGCTGGACTCGGAATGGGGTGAGACTTTGCGAGCGGCCTCCGCGTGCCAAAACTAGGCCACGGGCGCAGCCGCGTCCAAAAATAACCCCCCGAAGGTCGGCGCGCCCAAACCCCCCAGCGGAAAAATGGCCAAAAAACGGGTGGGCTATAGCCTTGGGGGGAGGGGCTGGCCAACTTCGTCCGCTGGACTCAGAATGGGGCAAAACTTTGCGAGTGGCCCCCGCGTGCCAAAAATAGGCCATGGACACAGCCGTGCCCAAAAATAACCCCCCGAAGGCCAGGCGCCAAGTTCGTCCAGCGGAAAAATGGCCAAAAAATGGGTGGGCTATAGCCTTGGGGGGAGGGGCTTGCCAACTTCGTCCGCCGGACTCGGAATGGGGCGAGACTTTGCGAGTGGCCTCCGTGTTCCCGAAATAGAATGCGGGCACAGCCGCGCCCAAAAATAACCACCCGAAGGCCGGGGCGCCAAGTTCGTCCAGCGGAAAAATGGCCAAAAAACGGGTGGGCTATAGCCTTGGGAGGAGGGGCTGGCCAACTTCGTCCGCCGGACTCAAAATGGGGCGAGACATTGCGAGCGGCCTCCGCGGGCAACGCCGTGCCCAAAAATAACCCGCCGAAGGTCGGCGCGCCCAAACCCCCCAGCGGAAAAATGGCCAAAAAACGGGTGGGCTAGAGCCTTGGGGGTAGGGACTGGCCAACTTCGTCCGCCGGACTCGGATTGGGGCGAGACTTTACGAGCGGCCTCTGCGGGCACAGCTGCGCCCAAAAATAACCCCCCGAAGGTCGGCGCACCCAAACCCCCCAGCGGAAAAATGGCCAAAAAACGGGTGGGCTATAGCCTTGGGGGGAGGCGCTGGCCAACTTCGTCCGCCGGACTCGGAATGGGCCGAGACTTTGCGAGCGGCCTCCGCATGCCAAAAATAGGCAGCGGGCACAACCTCTCCAAAAATAACCGCCCGAAGGCCGGGGCGCCAAGTTCGTCCAGCGGAAAAATGGCCAAAAAACGGGTGGGCTATAGCCTTGGGGGGAGGGGCCGGCCAACTTCGTCCGCCGGACTCGGAATGGGGCGAGACTTTGCGAGTGGCCTCCGTGTCCCAAAAATAGGCCGTGACCACAGCCGCGCCCAAAAATAACCGCCCAAAGGCCGGGGCGCCAAGTTCGTCCAGCGGAAAAATGGCCAAAAAACGGGTGGGCTATAGCCTTGGGAGGAGGGGCTGGCCAACTTCGTCCGCCGGACTCAGAATGGGGCGAGACATTGCGAACGGCCTCCGCGGGCACAGCCGCGCCCAAAAATAACCCGCCGAAGGTCGGCGCGCCCAAACCCCCCAGCGGAAAAATGGCCAAAAAACGGGTGGGCTAGAGCCTTGGGGGTAGGGACTGGCCAACTTCGTCCGCCGGACTCGGATTGGGGCGAGACTTTACGAGCGGCCTCCGCGGGCACAGCCGCGCCCAAAAATAACCCCCCGAAGGTCGGCGCACCCAAACCCCCCAGCGGAAAAATGGCCAAAAAACGGGTGGGCTATAGCCTTGGGGGCAGTGGATGGCCCACTTCGCCCGCCGGACTCGGAATGGGGCGAAACTTTGCGAGCGGCCTCCACGTGCCAAAAATAGGCCTCGGGCACAGCCGCACACAAAAATAACCGCCCAAAGGCCGGGGCGCCAGGTTCGTCCAGCGGAAAAATGGCCAAAAAACGGGTGGGCTATAGCCTTGGGGGGAGGGGCTGGCCAACTTCGTCCGCCGGACTCGGAATGGGGCGAGACTTTGCGAACGGCCTCCGCATGCCAAAAATAGGCCACGGGCACAGC
The DNA here is from genome assembly GCA_030444885.1 of Citrus sp. QX-2021. Taxonomy (NCBI): domain Eukaryota; kingdom Viridiplantae; phylum Streptophyta; class Magnoliopsida; order Sapindales; family Rutaceae; genus Citrus; species Citrus sp. QX-2021. The sequence continues at coordinate 40,232 of JAUJEF010000490.1, read as the reverse complement.
CGCGCCATAAAATAACTGCCCGAAGGCCGGGGCGCCAAGTTCGTCCAGCGTAAAAATGGCCAAAAAACGGGTGGGCTAGAGCCTTGGGGGGAGGGGCTGGCCAACTTCGTCCGCCGGACTCGGAATGGGGCAAGACTTTGTGAGCGGCCTCCGCGTACAAAAAAATAAGCCACGGGCACAGCCGCGCCAAAAAAATAACCCCCCGAAGGTCGGGCCGCCAAGTTTGTCCAGCAGAATAATGTCCAAAAGACGGGTGGGCTATAGCCTTGGGGTGAGGGGCTGGCCAACTTCGTCCGCCGGACTCAGAATGGGGCAAGACTTTGCGAGCGGCCCCGGCGTGCCAAAAATATGCCGCGGACACAGCCGCGCCCAAAAATAACTGCCCGAAGGCCGGGGCGCCAAGTTCGTCCAGCGGAAAAATGGCCAAAAAATGGATGGGCTATAGCCTTGGGGGGAGGGGCTGGCCAACTTCGTCCACCGGACTCGGAATGGGGCGAGACTTTGCGAGCGGCCTCCGTGTGCCCAAAATAGGACGCGGGCACAGCCGCGCCCGAAAATAACCACCCGAAGGCCAGGGCGCCAAGTTCGTCCAGCGGAAAAATGGCCAAAAAACGGGTGGGATATAGCCTTGGGGGTAGGGACTGGCCAACTTCGTCCGCCGGACTCAGAATGGGGCGAGACATTGCGAGAGGCCTCCGCGGGCACAGCCGTCCCCAAAAATAGCCAAAAAACGGGTGGGCTATAGCCTTGGGGGTAGGGACTGGCCAACTTCGTCCGCCGGACTCGGAATGGGACGAGACTTTGCGAGAGGCCTCCGCGGGCACAGCCGCCCCCAAAAATAACCTGCCGAAGGTCGGCGCGCCCAAACCCCCCAGCGGAAAAATGGCCAAAAAACGGGAGGGCGATAGCCTTGGGGGGAGGCGCTGGCCAACTTCGTCCGCCGGACTCGGAATGGGCCGAGACTTTGCGAGTGGACTCCGCATGCCAAAAATAGGCCGCAGGCACAGCCTCTCCAAAAATAACCGCCCGAAGGCCGGGGCGCCAAGTTCGTCCAGCGGAAAAATGGCCAAAAAACGGGTGGGCTATAGCCTTGGGGGGAGGGGCTGGCCAACTTCGTCCGCCGGACTCGGAATGGGGCGAGACTTTGCGAGCGGCCTCCGCGTGCCAAAAATAGGCCGCGGGCACAGCCGCGCCATAAAATAACCGCCCGAAGGCCGGGGCGCCAAGTTCGTCCAGCGTAAAAATGGCCAAAAAACGGGTGGGCTAGAGGCTTGGGGGGAGGGGCTGGCCAACTTCGTCCGCCGGACTCGGAATGGGGCAAGACTTTGCGAGCGGCCTCCGCGTACAACAAAATAAGCCGCGGGCACAGCCGCGCCCAAAAATAACCCCCCGAAGGTCGGGCCGCCAAGTTTGTCCAGCAGAATAATGTCCAAAAAACGGGTGGGCTATAGCCTTGGGGGGAGGGGCTGGCCAACTTCGTCTGCCGGACTCGGAATGGGGCGAGACTTTGCGAGCGGCCTCCGCGTACCAAAAATAGGCCACGGACACAGCCGCACCAAAAAAAAAACCCCCGAAGGTCGGCGCGCCCAAACCCCCCAACGAAAAAAGGGCCAAAAAACGGGTGGGCTATAGCCTTGGGGGGAGGGGCTAGCCAACTTCGTCCGCCGGACTCGGAATGGGGCGAGACTTTGCGAGTGGCCTCCGCGTGCCAAAAATAGGCCGCGGCCACAGACGAACCCAAAAATAACCGCCCGAAGTCCGGGGCGCCAAGTTCGTCCAGTGGAAAAATGGCCAAAAAACGGGTGGGCTATAGCCTTGGGGGGAGGGGCTCGCCAACTTCGTCCGCCGGACTCGGAATGGGGCGAGACTTTACGAGCGGCCTCTGCATGCCAAAAATAGGCCACGGGCACAGCCGCGCCCAAAAATAACCCCCCGAAGGTCGGCGCGCCCAAACCCCCCAGCGGAAAAATGGCCAAAAAACGGGTGGGCTATAGCCTTGGGAGAAGGGGCTGGCCAACTTCATCCGCCGGACTCGGAATGGGGCGAGACTTTGCGGGGCGCAACCGCGTACCAAAAAATAGGCCTCGGGCAAAGCCAGGCCCAAAACTAACCCCCCGAAGGTCGGCGCGCCCAAACCCCCCTGCGGAAAAATGGCCAAAAAACAGGTGGGCTATAGCCTTGGGGAGGGCTGGCCAACCGTCGTCCGGCGGACTCGGAATGGGGCGAGACTGAGCGAGTGGCCTCCGCGTGCCAAAAATAGGCCGCGAGCACAGCCGCGCCTAAAAATAACCGCCCGAAGCCCGGGGCGCCAAGTTCGTCCAGCGGAAAAATGGCCAAAAAACGGGTGGGCTATAGCCTTGGGGGGAGGGGCGGGCCAACTTCGTCCGCCGGACTCGGAATGGGGCGAGACTTTGCGAGCGGCCTCCGCGTGCCAAAAATAGGCCGCGGGCATAGCCACGCCCAAAAATAACCGCCCGAAGGCCGGGGCGCCAAGTTCGTCCAGCGGAAAAATGGCCAAAAAAGGGTGGGCTATAGCCTTGGGGGGAGGGGCTGGCCAACTTCGTCCGCCTGACTCGGAATGGGGCAAGACTTAGTGAGCAGCCTCCGCGTGCCAAAAATAGGCCGCGGACACAGTCGCACCCAAAAATATCCGCCCGAAGGCCGGGGCGCCAAGTTCGTCCAGCGGAAAAATGGCCAAAAAACGGGTGGGCTATAGCCTTGGGGGGAGGGGCTGGCCAACTTCGTCCGCCGGACTCGGAATGGCGCGAGACTTTGAGAGCGGACTCCGTGTGCCAAAAATAGGCCCCGGGCACAGCCGAGCGCAAAAATAACCTCCCGAAGGCCGGGGCGTCAAGTTCGTCCAGCGGAAAAAGGCCACAAAAACGGGTGGGCTATAGCCTTGGGGGGTGGGGCTGGCCAACTTCGTCCGCCGGACTCGGAATAGCGCGAGACTTCGCGAGCGGCCTCCGTGTGCCAAAAATTGGCCCCGGTCAGAGCCGCGTCCAAAAATAACCGACCGAAGGCCGGGGCGCCAAGTTCGTCCAGCGGAAAAAGGCCACAAAAACGGGTGGGCTATAGCCTTGGGGGGTGGGGCTGGCCAACTTCGTCCGCCGGACTCGGAATGGCGCGAGACTTTGAGAGCGGCCTCCGTGTGCCAAAAATAGGCCCCGGGCACATCCGCGCCCAAACATAACCGCCCGAAGGCCGGGGCACCAAGTTCGTCCAGCGGAAAAACGCCACAAAAACGGGTGGGCTATAGCCTTGGGGGGTGGGGCTGGCCAACTTCGTCCGCCGCACTTGGAATGGCGCGAGACTTTGAGAGCAGCCTTCGTGTGCCAAAAATAGGCCCCGGGCACAGCTGCGCCCAAATATAACCGCCCGAAGGCCGGGGTGCCAAGTTCGTCCAGCGGAAAAAGGCCACAAAAACGGGTGGGCTATAGCCTTGGGGGGTGGGGCTGGCCAACTTCGTCCGCCGCACTTGGAATGGCGCGAGACTTTGAGAGCAGCCTTCGTGTGCCAAAAATAGGCCCCGGGCACAGCCGCGCCCAAATATAACCGCCCGAAGGCCGGGGTGCCAAGTTCGTCCAGCGGAAAAAGGCCACAAAAACGGGTGGGCTATAGCCTTGGGGGGTGGGGCTGGCCAACTTCGTCCGCCGGATTTGGAATGGCGCGACACTTTGCGAGCGGCCTCCGTTTGCCAAAAGTAGGCCCCGGGCACAGCCGCGCCAAAAAATAACCGCCCGAAGGCCTGGGCGCCAAGTTCGTCCAGTGGAAAAAGGCCACAAAAACGGGTGGCATATAGCTTTGGGGGGTGGGGCTGGCCAACTTCGTCCGCCGGACTCGGAATGGCGCGAGACTTTCCGAGCGGCCTCCGCATGTCAAAAATAGGCCCCGGCCACAGCCGCGCCCAAAAATAACCGCCCGAAGGCCGGGGCGCCAAGTTCGTCCAGCGGAAAAAGGCCACAAACACGGGTGGGCTATAGCCTTGGGGGGTGGGGCTGGTCAACTTCGTCCGCCGGACTCGGAATGGCGCGAGACTTTGCGAGCGGCCTCCGTGTGCCAAAAATAGGCCCCGGGCACAGCCGCGCCCCGAAATAACCGCCCGAAGGCCGTGTCGCCAAGTTCGTCCAGCGGAAAAAGGCCACAAAAATGGCGGAGCAATAGCCTTGGGGGGTGGGGATGGCCAACTTCGTCCGCCGGACTCGGAATGGCGCGAGACTTTGAGAGCGGCCTCCATGTGCCAAAAATAGGCCCCGGACACAGCCGCGCCCCGAAATAACCGCCCAAAGGCCGGGGCGCCAAGTTCGTCCAGCGGAAAAAGGCCACAAAAACGGGTGGGCTATAGCCTTGGGGGGTGGGGCTGGCCAACTTCGTCCGCCGGACTCGGAATGGCGCGAGACTTTGAGAGCGGCCTCCGTGTGCCAAAAATAGACCCCAGGCACATCCGCGGCCAAACATAACCGCCCGAAGGCCGGGGCACCAAGTTCGTCCAGCGGAAAAACGCCACAAAAACGGGTGGGCTATAGCCTTGGGGGGTGGGGCTGGCCAACTTCGTCCGCCGCACTTGGAATGGCGCGAAACTTTGCGAGCGGCCTCCGTGTGCCAAAAATAGGCCCCGGGCACAGCCGCGCCCAAATATAACCGCCCGAAGGCCGGGGTGCCAAGTTCGTCCAGCGGAAAAAGGCCACAAAAACGGGTGGGCTATAGCCTTGGGGGGTGGGGCTGGCCAACTTCGTCCGCCGGATTTGGAATGGCGCGACACTTTGCGAGCGGCCTCCGTTTGCCAAAAGTAGGCCCCGGGCACAGCCGCGCCAAAAAATAACCGCCCGAAGGCCTGGGCGCCAAGTTCGTCCAGTGGAAAAAGGCCACAAAAACGGGTGGGATATAGCTTTGGGGGGTGGGGCTGGCCAACTTCGTCCGCCGGACTCGGAATGGCGCGAGACTTTCCGAGCGGCCTCCGCATGTCAAAAATAGGCCCCGGCCACAGCCGCGCCCAAAAATAACCGCCCGAAGGCCGGGGCGCCAAGTTCGTCCAGCGGAAAAAGGCCACAAACACGGGTGGGCTATAGCCTTGGGGGGTGGGGCTGGTCAACTTCGTCCGCCGGACTCGGAATGGCGCGAGACTTTGCGAGCGGCCTCCGTGTGCCAAAAATAGGCCCCGGACACAGCCGCGCCCCGAAATAACCGCCCGAAGGCCGGGTCGCCAAGTTCGTCCAGCGGAAAAAGGCCACAAAAATGGCGGAGCAATAGCCTTGGGGGGTGGGGATGGCCAACTTCGTCCGCCGGACTCGGAATGGCGCGAGACTTTGAGAGCGGCCTCCGTGTGCCAAAACTAGGCCCCGGGCACAGCCGCGCCCCGAAATAACCGCCCGAAGGCCGGGTCGCCAAGTTCGTCCAGCGGAAAAAGGCCACAAAAATGTCGGAGCAATAGCCTTGGGGGGTGGGGATGGCCAACTTCGTCCGCCGGACTCGGAATGGCGCGAGACTTTGAGAGCGGCCTCCGTGTGCCAAAAATAGGCCCCGGGCACAGCCGTGCCCAAAAATAACAGCCCGAAGGCCGGGGCGCCAAGTTCGTCCAGCAGAAAAAGGCCACAAAAACGGGTGGGCTATAGCCTTGGGGGGTGGGGCTGGCCAACTTCGTCCGCCGGACTCGGAATGGCGCGAGACTTTGAGAGCGGCCTCCGTGTGCCAAAAATAGGCCCCTGGCACAGCCGCGCCCAAAAATAACCGCCCGAAGGCCGGGGTGCCAAGTTCGTCCAGCGGAAAAAGGCCACAAAACGTGTGGGCTATAGCCTTGGGGCGAGGCTGGCCAACTTCCTCCGCCGGACTCGGAATGGCGTGAAACATTGCGAGCGGCCTCCGTGTGCCAAAAAATAGGCCCGGCCAGAACCGCGCCCAAAAATAACAGCCCGAAGGCCGGGGCGCCAAGTTCGTCCAGCGGAAAAAGGCTACAAAAACGGGTGGGCTATAGCCTTGGGGGGCGGGGCTGGCCAACTTCCTCCGCCGGACTCGGAATGGCGTGAAACTTTGCGAGCAGCCTCCGTGTGCCAAAAATAGGCCCCGGCCAGAGCCGCGCCCATAAATAACAGCCCGAAGGCCGGGGCTCCAAGTTCGTCCAGCGGAAAAAGGCTACAAAAACGGGTGGGCTATAGCCTTGGGGGGTGGGGCTGGCCAACTTCGTCCGCCGGACTCGGAATGGCGCGAGACTTTGCGAGCGGCCTCCGCATGTCAAAAATAGGCCCCGGCCACAGCCGCGCCCAAAAATAACCGCCCGAAGGCCGGGGCGCCAAGTTCGTCCAGCGGAAAAAGGCCACAAAAACGGGTGGGCTATAGCCTTGGGGGGTGGGGCTGGCCAACTTCGTCCGCCGGACTCGGAAGGGCGTGAGACTTCGAGAGCGGCCTCCATGTGCCAAAAATAGGCCCCGGACACAGCCGCGCCCAAAAATAACCGCCCGAAGGCCGGGGCGCCAAGTTCGTCCAGCGGAAAAAGGCCACAAAAACGGGTGGGCTATAGCCTTGGGGGGTGGGGCTGGCCAACTTCGTCCGCCGGACTCGGAAGGGCGCGAGACTTCGCGAGCGGCCTCCGTGTGCCAAAAATAGGCCCCGGTCACAGCCGCGCCCAAAAATAACCGCCCGAAGGCCGGGGCGCCATGTTCGTCCAGCGGAAAAAGGCCACAAAAACGGGTGGGCTATAGCCTTGGGGGGTGGGGCTGGCCAACTTCGTCCGCTGGACTCGGAACGGCGCAAGACTTTGCGAGCGGCCTCCGTGTGCCAAAAATAGGCCGCGGACACAGCCGGGCCCAAAAATAACCGCCCGAAGGCCGGGGCGCCAAGTTCGTCCAGCGGAAAAAGGCCACAAAAACGGGTGGGCTATAGCCTTGGCGGGTGGGGCTGGCCCACTTCGTCCGCCGGACTTGGAATGGCGCGAGATATTGCAAACGGCCTCCGTGTGCTAAAAATAGGCCCCGGGTACAGCGGCGTCCAAAAATAACCGCCCGAAGGCCGGGGCGCCAAGTTCGTCCAGCGGAAAAAGGCCACAAAAACTGGTGGGCTATAGCCTTGGGGGGTGGGGCTGGCAAACTTCGTCCGCCGGATTCGGAATGGTGCGAGACTTTGCGAGCGGCCTCCGTGTGCCAAAAATAGGCCCTGGGCACAGCCGCGCCCAAAAATAGCAGCCCGAAGGCCGGGGCGCCAAGTTCGTCCAGCGGAAAAAGGCCACAAAAAAGGGTGGGCTATAGCCTTGAGGGGTGGGGCTGGCCTACTTCGTCCGCCGGACTCGGAATGGCGCGAGACTTTACGAGCAGCCTCCGTGTGCCAAAAAAAAACCCCGGGCACAGCCGCGCCCAAAAATAACAGCCCGAATACCGGGGCGCCAACTTCGTCCAGCGGAAAAAGGCCACAAAAATGGGTGGGCTATAGCCTTGGGGGGTGGGGCCGGCCCACTTCGTCCGCCGGACTCGGAATGGTGCGAGACATTGCGATCGGCCTCCGTGTGTCAAAAATAGGCCCCGGACACAACCGCGCCCAAAAATAACCGCCCGAAGCCCGGGGCGCCAAGTTCGTCCAGCGGAAAAAGGCCACAAAAACGGGTGGGCTATAGCCTTGGCGGGTGGGGCTGGCCCACTTCGTCCGCCGGACTCGGAATAGCGCGAGACTTCGCGAGCGGCCTCCGTGTGCCAAAAATTGGCCCCGGTCACAGCCGCGTCCAAAAATAACCGACCGAAGGCCGGGGCGCCAAGTTCGTCCAGCGGAAAAAGGCCACAAAAACGGGTGGGCTATAGCCTTGGGGGGTGGGGCTGGCCAACTTCGTCCGCCGGACTCGGCAGGGCGCGAGACTTCGCGAGCGGCCTCCGTGTGCCAAAAATAGGCCCCGGTCACAGCCGCGCCCAAAAATAACCGCCCGAAGGCCGGGGCGCCAAGTTCGTCCAGCGGAAAAAGGCCACAAAAACGGGTGGGCTATAGCCTTGGGGGGTGGGGCTGGCCAACTTCGTCCGCCGGACTCGGAATGGCGCGAGACTTTGAGAGCGGCCTCCGTGTGCCAAAAATCGGCCCCGGTCACAGCAGCGCCCAAAAATAACCGCCCGAAGGCCTGGGCGCCAAGTTCATCCAGCGGAAAAAGGCCACAAAAACGGGTGGGCTATAGCCTTGGGGGGTGGGGCTGGCCAACTTCGTCCGCCGGACTCGGCAGGGCGCGAGACTTCGCGAGCGGCCTCCGTGTGCCAAAATAGGCCCCGGGCACAGCTGCGCCCAAAAATAACCGCCCGAAGGCCGGGGCGCCAAGTTCGTCCAGCGGAAAAAGGCCACAAAAACGGGTGGGCTATAGCCTTGGGGGGTGGGGCTAGCCAACTTCGTCCGCCGGACTCGGAATGGCGCGAGCCTTTGAGAGCGGCCTCCGTGTGCCAAAAATAGGCCCCAGGCACAGCCGCGCCCAAAAATAACCGCCCGAAGGCCGGGGCGCCAAGTTCGTCCAGCGGAAAAAGGCCACAAAAACGGGTGGGCTATAGCCTTGGGGGGTGGGGCTGGCCAACTTCGTCCGCCGCACTTGGAATGGCGCGAAACTTTGCGAGCGGCCTCCGTGTGCCAAAAATAGACCCCGGGCACAGCCGCGCCCAAATATAACCGCCCGAAGGCCGGGGTGCCAAGTTCGTCCAGCGGAAAAAGGCCACAAAAACGGGTGGACTATAGCCTTGGGGGGTGGGGCTGGCCAACTTCGTCCGCCGGATTTGGAATGGCGCGACACTTTGCGAGCGGCCTCCGTTTGCCAAAAGTAGGCCCCGGGCACAGCCACGCCCAAAAATAACCGCCCGAAGGCCTGGGCGCCAAGTTCGTCCAGTGGAAAAAGGCCACAAAAACGGGTGGCATATAGCTTTGGGGGGTGGGGCTGGCCAACTTCGTCCGCCGGACTCGGAATGGCGTGAGACTTTCCGAGCGGCCTCCGCATGTCAAAAATAGGCCCCGGCCACAGCCGCGCCCCAAAATAACCGCCCGAAGGCCGGGGCGCCAAGTTCGTCCAGCTGAAAAAGGCCACAAACACGGGTGGGCTATAGCCTTGGGGGGTGGGGCTGGCCAACTTCGTCCGCCGGACTCGGAATGGCGCGAGACTTTGGGAGCGGCCTCCGTGTGCCAGAAATAGGCCCCGGGCACAGCCGCGCCCCAAAATAACCGCCCGAAGGCCGGGTCGCCAAGTTCGTCCAGCGGAAAAAGGCCACAAAAATGGTGGAGCAATAGCCTTGGGGGGCGGGGATGGCCAACTTCGTCCGCCGGACTCGGAATGGCGCGAGACTTTGAGAGCGGCCTCCGTGTGCCAAAAATAGGCCCCGGGCAGAGCCGTACCCAAAAATAACAGCCCGAAGGACGGGGCGCCAAGTTCGTCCAGCAGAAAAAGGCCACAAAAACGGGTGGGCTATAGCCTTGGGGGGTGGGGCTGGCCAACTTCGTCCGCCGGACTCGGAATGGCGCGAGACTTTGAGAGCGGCCTCCGTGTGCCAAAAATAGGCCCCTGGCACAGCCGCGCCCAAAAATAACCGCCCGAAGGCCGGGGTGCCAAGTTCTTCCAGCGGAAAAAGGCCACAAAAACATGTGGGCTATAGCCTTGGGGGGCGGGGCTGGCCAACTTCCTCCGCCGGACTCGGAATGGCGTGAAACATTGCGAGCGGCCTCCGTGTGCCAAAAATAGGCCCCGGCCAGAACCGCGCCCAAAAATAACAGCCCGAAGGCCGGGGCGCCAAGTTCGTCCAGCGGAAAAAGGCTACAAAAACGGGTGGGCTATAGCCTTGGGGGGCGGGGCTGGCCAACTTCCTCCGCCTCGGACTCGGAATGGCGTGAAACTTTGCGAGCGGCCTCCGTGTGCCAAAATAGGCCCCGACCAGAGCCGCGCCCAAAAATAACAGCCCGAAGGCCGGGGCGCCAAGTTCGTCCAGCGGAAAAAGGCTACAAAAACGGGTGGGCTATAGCCTTGGGGGGTGGGGCTGGCCAACTTCGTCCGCCGGACTCGGAATGGCGCGAGACTTTGCGAGCGGCCTCCGCATGTCAAAAATAGGCCCCGGCCACAGCCGCGCCCAAAAATAACCGCCCGAAGGCCGGGGCGCCAAGTTCGTCCTGCGGAAAAAGGCCACAAAAACGGGTGGGCTATAGCCTTGGGGGGTGGGGCTGGCCAACTTCGTCCGCCGGACTCGGAAGGGCGTGAGACTTCGAGAGCGGCCTCCGTGTGCCAAAAATAGGCCCCGGACACAGCCGCGCCCAAAAATAACCGCCCGAAGGCCGGGGCGCCAAGTTCGTCCCAGCGGAAAAAGGCCACAAAACGCGGGTGGGCTATAGCCTTGGGGGTGGGGCTGGCCAACTTCATCCGCCGGACTCGGAAGGCGCGAGACTTCGCGAGCGGCCTCCTTGTGCAAAAAATAGGCCCCGGTCACAGCCGCGCCCGAAAATAACTGCCCTAAGGCCGGGGCGCCAAGTTCGTCCAGCGGAAAAAGGCCACAAAAACGGGTGGGCTATAGCCTTGGGGGGTGGGGCTGGCCAACTTCGTCCGCTGGACTCAGAACGGCGCGAGACTTTGCGAGCGGCCTCCGTGTGCCAAAAATAGGCCGCGGGCACAGCCGGGCCCAAAAATAACCGCCCGAAGGCCGGGGCGCCAAGTTCGTCCAGCGGAAAAAGGCCACAAAAACGGGTGGGCTATAGCCTCGGGGGGTGGGGCTGGCCCACTTCGTTCGCCGGACTCGGAATGGCGCGAGACATTGCGAGCGGCCTCCGTGTGTCAAAAATAGGCCGCGGGCACAGCCGGGCCCAAAAATAACCGCCCGAAGGCCGGGGCGCCAAGTTCGTCCAGCGGAAAAAGGCCACAAAAACGGGTGGGCTATAGCCTTGGCGGGTGGGGCTGGCCCACTTCGTCCGCCGGACTTGGAATGGCGCGAGATATTGCAAACGGCCTCCGTGTGCTAAAAATAGGCCCCGGGTACAGCGGCGTCCAAAAATAACCGCCCGAAGGCCGGGCGCCAAGTTCGTCCAAATGGAAAAAGGCCACAAAAACGGGTGGGCTATAGCCTTGGGGGGTGGGGCTGGCAAACTTCGTCCGCCGGATTCGGAATGGCGCGAGACTTTGCGAGCGGCCTCCGTGTGCCAAAAATAGGCCCTGGGCACAGACGCGCCCAAAAATAACAGCCCGAAGGCCGGGGCGCCAAGTTCGTCCAGCGGAAAAATGGCCAAAAAAGGTGGGCTATAGCCTTGAGGGTGGGGCTGGCCTACTGTCCGCCGGACTCGGAATGGCGCGAGACTTTACGAGCAGCCTCCGTGTGCCAAAAAAACCCGGGCACAGCCGCGCCTAAAAATAACAGCCCGACACCGGGCGCGAACTTCGTCCAGCGGAAAAAGGCCACAAAAATGGGTGGGCTATAGCCTTGGGGGTGGGGCGGCCCACTTCGTCCGCCTCGGACTCGGAATGGTGCGAGACATTGCGATCGGCCTCCGTGTGTCAAAAATAGGCCCCGACACAACCGCGCCCAAAAAAAACCCCCCAAAGCCCGGGCGCCAAGTTCGGTCCAGCGGAAAAAGGCCACAAAACGGGTGGGCTATAGCCTTGGCGGGTGGGGCTGACCCACTTAGTCCGCCGGACTCGGAATGGCGCGAGACTTGGCGAGCGGCCGCCGTGTGCCAAAATAGTCCCCGGCACAGCCGCGGCAAAAATAACCGCCCGAAGGCCGGGCGCCAAGTTCTTCCAGCGGAAAAAGGCCACAAAAAAGGGTGGGCTATAGCCTTGGGGGGTGGGGCTGGCGAACTTCGTCCGCCGGGCTCGGAATGGCGCGAGACTTAGCGACAGGCCTCCGTGTGCAAAAAATAGGCCCTGGGCATAGCCGCGCCAAAAACAACCGCCCAAGGCCGGGGCGCCAAGATCGTCCAGCGGAAAAAGGCCACAAAAAAGGGTGGGCTATTGCCTGGGGGGGTGGGGCTGGCCTCCTTCGTCCGCCGGACTCGTAATGGCGCGAGACTTTACGACCGGCCTCCGTGTGCCAAAAATAGGCCCAGGCACAGCCGCGCCCAAAAATAACAGCCCGAAGACCGGGGCGCCAAGTTCGTCCAGCGGAAAAAGGCCACAAAAACGGGTGGGCTATAGCCTTGGGGGGTGGGGCTGGCCAACTTCGTCCGCCGGGCTCGGAATGGCGCGAGACTTTGCGAGCGGCCTCCGTGTGTCAAAAATAGGCCCCGGGCACAGCCGCGCCCAAAAATAACCGCCCGAAGGCCGGGGCGCCAAGTTCGTCCAGCGGAAAAAGGCCACAAAAACGGGTGGGCTATAGCCTTGGGGGGTGGGGCTGGCCCACTTCGTCCGCCGGACTCGGAATGGTGAGAGACATTGCGATCGGCCTCCGTGTGTCAAAAATAGGCCCCGGACACAGCCGCGCCCAAAAATAACCGCCCGAAGGCCGGGGCGCCAAGTTCGTCCAGCGGAAAAAGGCCACAAAAACGGATGGGCTATAGCCTTGGCGGGTGGGGCTGGCCCACTTCGTCCGCCGGACTCGGAATGGCGCGAGACTTTGCGAGCGGCCTCCGTGTGCCAAAAATAGTCCCCGGGCACAGCCGTGGCAAAAAATAACTGCCGGAAGGCCAGGGCGCCAAGTTCGTCCAGCGGAAAAAGGCCACAAAAACGGGTGGGCTATTGCCTTGGGGGGTGGGGCTGGCAAACTTTGTCCGCCGGGCTCGGAATGGCGCGAGACTTTTCGAGAGGCCTCCGTGTACCAAAAATAGGCCCCGGGCAAAGCGGCGCCCAAAAATAACCGCCCGAAGGCCGGGGCGCCAAGTTCGTCCAGCGGAAAAAGGCCACAAAAACGGGTGGGCTATAGCCTTGGGGGGTGGGGCTGGCCTACTTCGTCCGCCGGACACGGAATGGCGCGATACTTTGCGAGCGGTCTCCGTGTGCCAAAAATAGGCCCTGGGCATAGCCGCGCCCAAAAACAACCGCCCGAAGGCAGGGGCGCCAAGTTCGTCCAGCGGAAAAAGGCCACAAAAACGGTGGGCTATAGCCTTGGGGGGTGGGGCTGGCCCACTTCGTCCGCCGGACTCGGAATGGCGCGAGACTTTGCGAGCGGCCTTCGTGTGCCAAAAATAGTCCCCGGGCACAGCCGTGGGAAAAAATAACCGCCCGAAGGCCGGGGGCCAAATTCGTCCAAAGCGGAAAAAGGACACAAAACCGGGGGGGCCCTCGCCTGGGGGGGTGGGGCTGGTTAACTTCGTCCGCCGGACTCGGAATGGCGTGAGACTTTGCGATCGGCCTCCGTGTGCCAAAAATAGGCCCGGTCATAGCCAAGGCGTCTAAAATAACCGCCCAAGGCCGGCGGGCGCCAAGTTCGTCCAGCGGAAAAAGGCCACAAAACGGGTGGGCTATAGCCTTGGGGGTGGGGCTGGCCAACTTCGTCCGCCCGGACTCGGAATGGCGCGAGACTTTACGAGCGCGCCTCCGTGTGCCAATTATAGGCCCCGGCACAGCGGCATCCAAAAATAACCGCCCGAAGGCCGGGCGCCAAGTTCGTCCAAATGGAAAAAGGCCACAAAAACCCAGTGGGCTATAGCCTTGGGGGGTCGGGCCTGCAAACTTCGTCCGCCGGACTCGGAATGACGCGAGACTTTGCGAGCGGCCTCCGTGTGCCAAAAATAGGCCCCGGGCACAGCCGCGCCCAAAAATAACCGCCCGAAGGCCGGGGCGCCAAGTTCGTCCAGCGGAAAAAGGCCACAAAAAAGGGTGGGCTATAGCCTTGGGGGGTGGGGCTGGCCTACTTCGTCCGCCGGACTCGGAATGGAGTGAGAGTTTACGAGCGGCCTCCGTGTGCCAAAAATAGGCCCCGGGCACAGCCGCGCCTAAAAATAACCACCCGAAGGCAGGGGGGCCAAGTTCGTCCAGCGGAAAAAGGCCACAAAAACGGGTGGGCTATAGCCTTGGGGGGTGGGGCTGGCCCACTTCGTCCGCCGGACTCGGAATGGCGCGAGATATTGCGAGTGGCCTCCGTGTGTCAAAAATAGTCCCCGGGCACAGCCGCACCCAAAAATAACCGCCTGAAGGTAGGGGCGTCAAGTTCGTCCAGCGGAAAAAGGCCACAAAAACGGGTGGGCTATAGCCTTGGGGGGTGGGGCTGGCCAACTTCGTACGCGGGTCTCGGAATGACGCGAGACATTGTGAACGGCATCCGTGTGCCAAAAATAGGCCCCGGACACAGCCTCGCCCAAAAATAACCGCCCGATGGCCGGGGCGCCAAGTTCGTCCAGAGGAAAAAGGCCGCAAAAACGGGTGGGCTATAGCCTTGGGGGGTGGGGCTGGCAAACTTCGTCCACCAGACTCGGAATGGCGCAAGACTTTAATAGCGGCCTCTGTGTGCCAAAAATAGGCCCTGGGCACAGCCGCACCCAAAAATAACCGCCCGAAGGCCGAGGCGCCAAGTTCGTCCAGCGGAAAAAGGCCACAAAAATGGGTGGGCTATAGCCTTGGGGGGTGGGGCTGGCCAACTTCGTCCGCCAAACTCGGAATGGCGCGAGGCTTTGTGAGGCGCCTCCGTGTGCCAAAAATAGGCCGCGGGCACAGCCGCTCCCAAAAATACCCGCCCGAAGGCCGTGGCGCCAAGTTCGTCCAGCGGAAAAAGGCCACAAAAACGGGTGGTCGATAGCCTTGGGGGGTGGGGCTGGCCAACTTCGTCCGCCGGACCCGGAATCGCGCGAGACTTTGCGAGGCACCTCCGTGTACCAAAAATAGGCAGCTGGCACAGCCGGGCCCAAAAATACCCGCCCGAAGGCCGCGGCGCCAAGTTCGTCCAGCGGAAAAAGGCCACAAAAACGGGTGGGCTATAGCCTTTGGGGGTGGGGCTGGCCAACTTCATCCGCCGGACTCGGAATGGCGCGAGACTTTGTGAGCGGCCTCCGTGTGCCAAAAATAGGCCCCGTCCACAGCCGCGCCCAAAAATAACCACCCGAAGGCCGGGGCGCCGAGTTCGTCCAGCGGAAAAAGGCCACAAAAACGGGCGGGCTATAGCCTTGGGGGGGGGGGCTGGCCAACGTCGTCCGCCGGACTCGGAATCGCGCGAGACTTTGCGAGCGGCCTCCGTGTGCCAAAAATAAGCCCCGGACACAGCCGCGCCCAAAAATAACCGCACGAAGGCCGGGGTGCCCAGTTCGTCCAGCGGAAAAAGGCCACAAAAACCGGTTGGCTATAGCCTCGGGGGGTGGGCCTGGCCGACTTCGTCCGCCGGACCCGGAATCGCGCGAGACTTTGCGAGGCACCTCCGTGTACCAAAAATAGGCAGCTGGCACAGCCGGGCCCAAAAATACCCGCCCGAAGGCCGCGGCGCCAAGTTCGTCCAGCGGAAAAAGGCCACAAAAACGGGTGGGCTATAGCCTTTGGGGGTGGGGCTGGCCAACTTCATCCGCCGGACTCGTAATGGCGCGAGACTTTGCGAGCGGCCTCCGTGGGCCAAAAATAAGCACCGGCCACAGCCGCACCCAAAAATAACAGCACGAAGGCCGGGGCGCCCAGTTCGTCAAATGAAAAAGGCCACAAAAACGGGTGGGGTATAGCCTTGGGGGTGGGGCGGGCCCACTTGTCCGCTCGGACTCGGAATGGCGCGAGCCTTTGCGAGCGCCCTCCGTGTGGCAAAAATAGGCCCTGACACAGCCGCGCCCAAAAATAACCGCCCGAAGGCCGGAGCGTAAAGTTCGTCCAGCGAAAAAAGGCCACAAAAACGGTTGGGCTATAGCCTTGGGGGGTGGGGCTGGCCAACTTCGTCCGCCGGACTCGGAATGGAGCGAGACATTGCGAACGGCCTCCGTGTGCCAAAAATAAGCACCGGACACAGCCGCGCCCAAAAATAACCGCACGAAGGCCGGGCGCCCAGTTCGTCCAGCGGAAAAAGGACACAAAAACGGGTGGGCTATAGCCTTGGGGGGGGGCTGGCCAACGTCGTCCGCCGGACTTGGAATGGCGCGAGACTTTGCGAACGGCCTCCGTGTGCCAAAAATAAGCACCGGGCACAGCCGCGCCCAAAAATAACCGCACGAAGGCCGGGGCGCCCAGTTCGTCCAGCGGAATAAGGCCACAAAAACGGGTGGGCTATAGGCCACGGGCACAGCCGCGCCCAAAAATAACTGCCCGAAGGCGGGGCGCCAAGTTCGCCCAGCGGAAAAATGGCCAAAAAGTGGGTGGGCTATAGCCTTCGGGGAAGGGGCTGGCCAACTTCATCCGCTGGACTCGGAATGGGGCGAGACTTTGCAAGTGGCCTCCGCGTGCCAAAAATAGGCCGCGGGCACAGCTGCGCCTAAAAATAACCGCCCGAAGGCCGGGCCGCCAAGTCGTCCAGCGGAAAAATGGCCAAAAAACGGGTGGGCTATAGCCTTGGGGGGAGGGGCTGGCCAACTTCATCCGCCGGACTCGGAATGGGGCGAGACTTTGCGAATGGCCTCTGCATGCCAAAAATAGGCCACGGGTACGGCCCCGCCCAAAAATAACCACCCGAAGGTCGGGGCGCCAAGTTCGTCCAGCTAAAATATGGCCAAAAAATGGGTGGGCTATAGCCTTGGCGGGAGGGGCTGGCCCACTTCGTCCGCCGGATTCGGAATGGGGCGAGACTTTGCGAGCGGCCTCCGCGTGCCAAAAATAGGCCACGGACACAGCCACGCCCAAAAATAACCACCCAAAGGCCGGGGCGCCAAGTCGTCCAGCGGAAATATTGCCAAAAAACGGGTGGGCTATAGCCTTGGGGGGAGGGGCTGGCAAACTTCATCCGCCGGACTTGGAATGGGGCGAGACTTTACGAGCGGCCTCCGAAGGCCAAAAATAGGACACGGGCACAGCCGCGCCCAAAAATAACCGCCCGAAGGTCGGCGCGACCAAACCGCCCCGCGGAAAAATGGCCAAAAAACGGGTGGGGTATAGCCTTGGGGGGAGGGGCTGGCCAACTTCGTCCGCCGGACTCGGAATGGGGCGAGACTTCACGAGCGGCCTCCGCGAGCCAAAAATAGGCCGCGGGCACAGCCGCGCCCAAAAATAACTGCCCGAAGGCGGGGCGCCAAGTTCGCCCAGCGGAAAAATGGCCAAAAAACGGGTGGGCTATAGCCTTCGGGGGAGGGGCTGGCCAACTTCATCCGCCGGACTCGGAATGGGGCGAGACTTTGCAAGTGGCCTCCATGTGCCAAAAATAGGCCGCGGCACAGCTGCGCCTAAAATAACCGCCCGAAGGCCGGGCGCCAAGTCGTCCAAATGGAAAAAGCCCACAAAAACGGGTGGGCTATAGCCTTGGGGGGCGGGGCTGCCAAAATTCTACCGCCGCAAACGGAATGGAGCGAGACTTTGCGAGGCGCCTCCGTGAGCCAAAAATAGGACGCGGGCACAGCCGCGCCCAAAAATACCCGCCCAAAGGCCAGGGCGCCAAGTTTGTCCAAATGGAAAAAGGCCACAAAAGCGTGGGCTATAGCCTTGGGGGTGGGGCTGGCCAACTGTCCTCTCCGGACTCGGAATGGCGCGAGACTTTCCGAGGTGCCACCGTGTGCCAAAAATAGGCCGCGGTCACAGCCGCGCTAAAAAATACCCGCCCGAAGGCCAGGGCGCCAAGTTCGTCCAGCGGAAAAAGGCCACAAAAAAGCGTGGGCTATAGCCTTGGGGGTTGGGGCTGGCCAACTTCGTCCGCCGGACTCGGAATGCCGCGAGACTTTGCGAGGTGCCTCCGTGTGACAAAAATAGGTCGCAGACACAGCCGCGCCAAAAAATACCCGCCCGAAGGCCGGGGCGCCAAGTTCGTCCAGCGGAAAAAGGCCACAAAAACGGGTGGGCTATAGCCTTGGGGGGCGGGGCTGGCCAACTTCGTCCTCCGGACTCGGAATGGCGCGAGACTTTCCGAGGCGCCACCGTGTGCCAAAAATAGGAAGCGGTCACAGCCGCGCACAAAAATACCCGCCCAAAGGCCAGGGCGCCAAGTTAGTCCAAATGGAAAAAGGCCACAAAAAAGCGTGGGCTATAGCCTTGGGGGGTGGGGCTGGCCAACTTCGTCCTCCGGACTCGGAATGGCGCGAGACTTTCCGAGGTGCCACCGTGTGCCAAAAATAGGCCGCGGTCACAGCCGCGCTAAAAAATACCCGCCCGAAGGCCAGGGCGCCAAGTTCGTCCAGCGGAAAAAGGCCACAAAAAAGCGTGGGCTATAGCCTTGGGGGTTGGGGCTGGCCAACTTCGTCCGCCGGACTCGGAATGGCGCGAGACTTTGCGAGGTGCCTCCGTGTAACAAAAATAGGCCGCAGACACAGCCGCGCCCAAAAATACCCGCCCGAAGGCCGGGGCGCCAAGTTCGTCCAGCGGAAAAAGGCCACAAAAACGGGTGGGCTATAGCCTTGGGGGGCGGGGCTGGCCAACTTCGTCCGCCGGACTCGGAATGGCGCGAGACTTTGCGAGGCGCCTCCGTGTGCCAAAAATAGGAAGCGGGCACAGCCGCGCCCAAAAATACCCGCACGAAGGCCAGGGCGCCAAGTTTGTCCAGCGGAAAAAGGCCACAAAAAAGCGTGGGCTATAGCCTTGGGGGGTGGGGCTGGCCAACTTCGTCCGCCGGACTCGGAATGGCGCGAGACTTTCCGAGGTGCCACCGTGTGCCAAAAATAGGCCGCGGGCACAGCCGCGCCCAAAAATACCCACCCGAAGGCCGGGGCGCCAAGTTCGTCCAGCGGAAAAAGGCCACAAAAACGGGTGGGCTATAGGCTTGGGGTGCGGGGCTGGCCAACTTCGTCCGCCGGACTCGGAATGGCGCGAGACTTTGCGAGGCGCCTCCGTGTGCCAAAAATAGGAAGCGGGCACAGCCGCGCCCAAAAATACCCGCCCGAAGGCCAGGGCGCCAAGTTCGTCCAGCGGAAAAAGGCCACAAAAAAGCGTGGGCTATAGCCTTGGGGATTGGGGCTGGCCAACTTCGTCTGCCGGACTCGGAATGGCGCGAGACTTTGCGAGGCGCCTCCGTGTGAAAAAAATAGGCCGCAGGCACAGCCGCGCCCAAAAATACCCGCCCGAAGGCCGGGGCGCCAAGTTCGTCCAGCGGAAAATGGCCACAAATACGGGTGGGCTATAGCCTTGGGGGGTGGGGCTGGCTAACTTCGTCCGCCGGACTCGGAATGGCGCGAGACTTTGCAAGGCTCCTCCGTGTGCCCAAAATAGGCCGCGTGGACAGCCGCGCCCAAAAATACCCGCCCGATGGCCGGGGCGCCAAGTTCGTCCAGCGGAAAATGGCCACAAATACGGGTGGGCTATAGCCTTGGGGGGGGGGCTGGCCAACTTCGTCCGCCGGACTTGGAATGGCGTGAGACTTTGCGAGGCGCTTCCGTGTGCCAAAAATAGGCTGCGGGCACAGCCGAGCATAAAAATACCCACCCGAAGGCCGGGGCGCCAAGTTCGTCCTGCGGAAAATGGCCACAAAAACGGGTGGGCTATAGCCTTGGGGGGTGGGGCTGGCCAACTTCGTCCGCCGGACTCGGAATGGCGCGAGACTTTGCGAGGCGCCTCCGTGTGCCAAAAATGGGCCGCAGGCACAGCCGCACCCAAAAATACCCGCTCGAAGGCCGGGGCGCCAAGTTCGTCCAGCGGAAAAAGGCCACAAAAACGGGTGGGCTATAGCCTTGGGGGGTGGGGCTGGCCAACTTCGTCCGCCGGACTCGGAATGGCGCGAGACTTTGCGAGGTGCCTCCGTGTGCCAAAAATAGGCCGTGGGCACAGCCGTGCCCAAAAATACCCGCCCGAAGGCCGGGGCGCCAAGTTCGTCCTGCGGAAAATGGCCACAAAAACGGGTGGGCTATAGCCTTGGGGGGTGGGGCTGGCCGACTTCGTCCGCCGTACTCGGAATGGCGCGAGACTTTGCGAGGCCCCTCCGTGTGCCAAAAATAGGCCGCGGGCACAGCCGAGCCCAAAAATACCCGCCCGAAGGCCGGTGCGCCAATTTCATCCAGCGGAAAAAGGCCACAAAAACGGGTGGGCTATAGTCTTGGGGGGTGCGGCTGGCCAACTTCGTCCGCCGGACTCGGAATGGCGCGAGACTTTGCGAGGCGCCTCCGTGTGCCAAAAATAGGCCGCGGGCACAGCCGCGCCCAAAAATAACCACCCGAAGGTCGACGCGCCCAAACCCTCCAGCAGAAAAATGGCCAAAAAACGGGTGGGCTATAGCCTTGGGGGGAGGGGCTGGGCAACTTCGTCCGCCGGACTCGGAATGGTGTGAGACTTTGCGAGGCGCCTCCGTGTACCAAAAATAGGCCGTGGGCACAGCCGCGCCCAAAAATACCCACCCGAAGGCCGGGGCGCCAAGTTCGTCCAGCGGAAAAAGGCCACAAAAACGGGTGGGCTATAGGCTTGGGGTGCGGGGCTGGCCAACTTCGTCCGCCGGACTCGGAATGGCGCGAGACTTTGCGAGGCGCCTCCGTGTGCCAAAAATAGGAAGCGGGCACAGCCGCGCCCAAAAATACCCGCCCGAAGGCCAGGGCGCCAAGTTCGTCCAGCGGAAAAAGGCCACAAAAAAGCGTGGGCTATAGCCTTGGGGATTGGGGCTGGCCAACTTCGTCTGCCGGACTCGGAATGGCGCGAGACTTTGCGAGGCGCCTCCGTGTGAAAAAAATAGGCCGCAGGCACAGCCGCGCCCAAAAATACCCGCCCGAAGGCCGGGGCGCCAAGTTCGTCCAGCGGAAAATGGCCACAAATACGGGTGGGCTATAGCCTTGGGGGGTGGGGCTGGCTAACTTCGTCCGCCGGACTCGGAATGGCGCGAGACTTTGCAAGGCTCCTCCGTGTGCCCAAAATAGGCCGCGTGGACAGCCGCGCCCAAAAATACCCGCCCGATGGCCGGGGCGCCAAGTTCGTCCAGCGGAAAATGGCCACAAAAACGGGTGGGCTATAGCCTTGGGGGCTGGCCAACCGTCCGACGGACTTGGAATGGCGTGAGACTTTGCGAGGCGCTTCCGTGTGCCAAAAATAGGCTGCGGGCACAGCCGAGCATAAAAATACCCACCCGAAGGCCGGGGCGCCAAGTTCGTCCTGCGGAAAATGGCCACAAAAACGGGTGGGCTATAGCCTTGGGGGGTGGGGCTGGCCAACTTCGTCCGCCGGACTCGGAATGGCGCGAGACTTTGCGAGGCGCCTCCGTGTGCCAAAAATGGGCCGCAGGCACAGCCGCACCCAAAAATACCCGCTCGAAGGCCGGGGCGCCAAGTTCGTCCAGCGGAAAAAGGCCACAAAAACGGGTGGGCTATAGCCTTGGGGGGTGGGGCTGGCCAACTTCGTCCGCCGGACTCGGAATGGCGCGAGACTTTGCGAGGTGCCTCCGTGTGCCAAAAATAGGCCGTGGGCACAGCCGTGCCCAAAAATACCCGCCCGAAGGCCGGGGCGCCAACTTCGTCCTGCGGAAAAAGGCCACAAAACGGGTGGGCTATAGCCTTGGGGGGTGGGGCTGGCCGACTTCGTCCGCCGGACTCGGAATGGCGCGAGACTTTGCGAGGCGCCTCCGTGTGCCAAAAATAGGCCGCGGGCACAGCCGAGCCCAAAAATACCCGCCCGAAGGCCGGTGCGCCAATTTCATCCAGCGGAAAAAGGCCACAAAAACGGGTGGGCTATAGTCTTGGGGGGTGCGGCTGGCCAACTTCGTCCGCCTCGGACTCGGAATGGCGCGAGACTTTGCGAGGCGCCTCCGTGTGCCAAAAATAGGCCGCGGGCACAGCCGCGCCTTAAAAATAACCACCCGAAGGTCGACGCGCCCAAACCCTCCAGCAGAAAAATGGCCAAAAACGGGTGGGCTATAGCCTTGGGGGAGGGGTTGGGCAACTTCGTCCGCCGGACTCGGAATGGTGTGAGACTTTGCGAGGCGCCTCCGTGTACCAAAAATAGGCCGTGGGCACAGCCGCGCCCAAAAATACCCGCCCGAAGGCCGGGCGCCTAGTTCGTCCCAGCGGAAAAAGGCCACAAAACGGTGGGCTATAGCCTTGGGGGTGGGGCTGGCCAACTTCGTCCGCTGGACTCGGAATGGCGCGAGACTTTGCGAGGTGCCTCCGTGTGCCAAAAATAGGCCATGGGCACAGCCGAGCCCAAAAATACCCGCCCAAAGGCCGGGGCGCCAAGTTCGTCCAGCGGAAAAAGGCCACAAAAACGGGTGGGCTATAGCCTTGGGGGGTGGGGCTGGCCAACTTTGTCCGCCGGACTCGGAATGGCGCGAGACTTTGCGAGGCCCCTCCGTGTGCCAAAAATAGGCCGCGGGCACAGCCGCGCCCAAAAATACCCGCCCGAAGGCCGGGGCACCAAGTTCGTCCAGCGGAAAAAGGCCACAAAAACGGGTGGGCTATAGCCTTGGGGGGTGGGGCTGGCCAACTTCGTCCGCCGGACTCGGAATAGCGCGAGACTTTGCGAGGCGCCTCCGTGTGCCAAAAATAGGCCGTGGGCACAGCCATGCCCAAAAATACCCGCCCGAAGGCCGGGGCGCCAAGTTCGTCCTGCGGAAAATGGCCACAAAAACGGGTGGGCTATAGCCTTGGGGGGTGGGGCTGGCCGACTTCGTCCGCCGTACTCGGAATGGCGCGAGACTTTGCGAGGCCCCTCCGTGTGCCAAAAATAGGCCGCGGGCACAGCCGAGCCCAAAAATACCCGCCCGAAGGCCGGTGCGCCAATTTCATCCAGCGGAAAAAGGCCACAAAAACGGGTGGGCTATAGTCTTGGGGGGTGCGGCTGGCCAACTTCGTCCGCCGGACTCGGAATGGCGCGAGACTTTGCGAGGCGCCTCCGTGTGCCAAAAATAGGCCGCGGGCACAGCCGCGCCCAAAAATAACCACCCGAAGGTCGACGCGCCCAAACCCTCCAGCAGAAAAATGGCCAAAAAACGGGTGGGCTATAGCCTTGGGGGGAGGGGCTGGGCAACTTCGTCCGCCGGACTCGGAATGGTGTGAGACTTTGCGAGGCGCCTCCGTGTACAAAAATAGGCCGTGGGCACAGCCGCGCCCAAAAATACCCGCCCGAAGGCCGGGCGCCTAGTTCGTCCCGCGGAAAAAGGCCACAAAAACGGTGGGCTATAGCCTTGGGGGGTGGGGCTGGCCAACTTCGTCCGCTGGACTCGGAATGGCGCGAGACTTTGCGAGGTGCCTCCGTGTGCCAAAAATAGGCCATGGTCACAGCCGAGCCCAAAACTCCCCCCCCACAGGCCGGGGCGCCACGGTCGTCCCCCGGAAAATGCCCACAAAAACGGGTGGGCTATAGCCTTGGGGGGTGGGGCTGGCCAACTTTGTCCGCCGGACTCGGAATGGCGCGAGACTTTGCGAGGCCCCTCCGTGTGCCAAAAATAGGCCGCGCGGCACAGCCGCGCCAAAATACCCGCCCGAAGGCCGGGCACCAAGTTCGTCCAGCGGAAAAAGGCCACAAAACGGGTGGGCTATAGCCTTGGGGGGTGGGGCTGGCCAACTTCGTCCGCTGGACTCGGAATTGCGCGAGACGTTGCGAGGTGCCTCCGTGTGCCAAAAATAAGCCGAGGGCACAGCCGCGCCCAAAAATACGCGACCGAAGGCCGGGGCCCCAAGGTCCTCCAGCGCGAAGAGGCCGCAAAAACGGGTGGGCTATAGCCTTGGGGGGTGGGGGTGGCCAACTTCGTCCGCCGGACTCGGAATGGCGCGAGACTTTGCGAGGTGCCTCCGTGTGACAAAAATAGGCCGCAGGCACAGCCGCGCCCAAAAATACCCGCCCGAAGGCCGGGGCGCCAAGTTCGTCCAGCGGAAAAAGGCCACAAAAACGGGTGGGCTATAGCCTTGGGGGGTGGGGCTGGCCAACTTCGTCCGCCGGACTCGGAATGGCGCGAGACTTTGCGAGGCACCTCCGTGTGCCAAAAATAGGCCGCGGGCACAGCCGCGCCCAAAAATACCCGCCCCGAAGGCCGGGGCGCCAAGTTCGTCCAGCGGAAAGAGGCCACAAAAACGGTGGGCTATAGCCTTGGGGGGAGGGGCTGGCCAACTTCGTCCGCCGGACTCGGAATGGCGCGGGACTTTGCGAGGCACCTCCGTGTGCCAAAAATAGGCCGCGGGCACAGCCACGCCAAAAAATACCCGCCCGAAGGCCGGGGTGCCAAGTTCGTCTAGCGGAAAAAGGCCACAAAAACGGGTGGGCTATAGCCTTGGGGGGAGGGGCTGGCCAACTTCGTCCGCCGGACTCGGAATGGCGCGGGACTTTGCGAGGCACCTCCGTGTGCCTAAAATAGGCCGCGGGCACAGCCACGCCAAAAATACCCGCCCGAAGGCCGGGGTGCCACGTTCGTCTAGCGGAAAAAGGCCACAACACCGGGTGGGCTATAGCCTTGGGGGGTGGGGCTGGCCAACTTCGTCCGCCGGACTCGGAATGGCGCGAGACTTTGCGAGGCGCCTCCGTGTGCCAAAAATAGGCCGCGGACACAGCCGCGCCCAAATTTACCCGCCCGAAGGCCGGGGCGCCAAGTTCGTCCAGCGGAAAAAGGCCACAAAAACGGGTGGGCTATAGCCTTGGGGGGTGGGGCTGGCCAACTTCGTCCGCCGGACTCGGAATGGCGCGAGACTTTTCGAGGCGCCTCCGTGTGCATGCATCACACAGGATTATTTTCAACCAAACCGTGTTACTGTTCATCCGGGTCAAACCGTGTTACTGTTCATCCGCGTGGTCAAATCCTGAACTGTTGACTGATGACGTGGCGCAATCCTGAGCGTCCATACTGTTTTTAATCCGATGGCCATGATTTACTCCATGTATCTATAAAAAGGGGGCCTCTCCCCCCTAATTTGATATCTCTGAATCCATTTTTGGGATCCATTTTCTGTAATTCCTTCTCCATCTTGTATTTTCTTCGTATTTAAATAAATTCCCATTTTGCCCCTAGTTCAATTATGAGTAGCTAATTTCCTTTTAAGCTTGGGTTGAAGGTGAAGCCTCAACATGTGTCATGGGCTTAATTTGGTAAATTTATTTTCTCTTCCCCTCTAGTTTTTGTGGATGTTTTGACTTCTCGTCGACAAATAATACTAATCTTGTCTAGTACCGCATTGGTTTCACCGCCCTCTAGTACAAGGTTATTATTATTTGGCACGATAAGCCCTTAGCACCATATTGATTAGAGCGTGGTTCATGAGGTGTGGATTCCCCTCTCATGATTTAATTGACATTAATACGGATTATTTAGCCCATGATGCATGTTGATACGGATCCAGATACCCATTTTAATTTAAGTTTTAGCATATTCCAAATCATTTCCACCACAAATCCAATCACCCATTTCCAAAATTAATTCTACACAATTAAAATCCACCTCCTCGTGGGATCGACACTCGTCACCATTTGTCTATACTACAATAGATTCCTGCGCTAGCGAGTACATTAAAATTTGCACAACATTCGTCCAGCGGAAAAAGGCCACAAAAACGGGTGGGCTATAGCCTTGGGGGGTGGGGCTGGCCAACTTCGTCCGCCGGACTCGGAATGGAGCGAGACTTTGCGAGCGGCCTCCGCGTGCCAAAAATAGGCCGTAGGCACAGGCGCACCCAAAAATAACTGCCCGAAGGCCGGGGCGCCAAGTTCGTCCAGCGGAAAAAGGCCACAAAAACGGGTGGGCTATAGCCTTGGGGGGTGGGGCTGGCCCACTTCGTCCGCCGGACTCGGAATGGCGCGAGACTTTGCGAGGCGCCTCCGTGTGCCAAAAATAGGCCGCGGGCACAGCCGCGCCAAAAAAAAACCCCCCGAAGGTCGGCGCGCCCAAACCCTCCAGCGGAAAAATGGCCAAAAAACGGGTGGGCTATAGCCTTGGGGGGAGGGGCTGGGCAACTTCGTCCGCCGAACTCGGAATGGAGCGAGACTTTGCGAGCGGCCTCCGCGTGCCAAAAATAGGCCGTAGGCACAGGCGCACCCAAAAATAACTGCCCGAAGGCCGGGGCGCCAAGTTCGTCCAGCGGAAAAAGGCCACAAAAACGGGTGGGCTATAGCCTTGGGGGGTGGGGCTGGCCCACTTCGTCCGCCGGACTCGAAATGGTGCGAGACTTTGCGAGGTGCCTCCGTGTGCCAAAAATAGGCCGCGGGCACAGCCGCGCCCAAAAAAAACCCCCCGAAGGTCAGCGCGCCCAAACCCTCCAGCGGAAAAATGGCCAAAAAACGGGTGGGCTATAGCCTTGGGGGGAGGGGCTGGGCAACTTCGTCCGCCAAACTCGGAATGGAGCGAGACTTTGCGAGCGGCCTCCGCGTGCCAAAAATAGGCCGTAGGCACAGGCACACCCAAAACTAACTGCCCGAAGGCCGGGGCGCCAAGTTCGTCCAGCGGAAAAAGGCCACAAAAACGGGTGGGCTATAGCCTTGGGGGGTGGGGCTGGCCAACTTCGTCCGCCGGACTCGGAATGGCGGGAGACTTTGCGAGGCGCCTCCGCGTGCCAAAAATAGGCCGCGGGCACAGCCGCGCCCAAAAAAAACCCCCCGAAGGTCGGCGCGCCCAAACCCTCCAGCGGAAAAATGGCCAAAAAACGGGTGGGCTATAGCCTTGGGGGGAGGGGCTGGCCAACTTCGTCCGCCGAACTCGGAATGGAGCGAGACATTGCGAGCGGCCTCCGCGTGCCAAAAATAGGCCGTAGGCACAGGCGCACCCAAAAATAACTGCCCGAAGGCCGGGGCGCCAAGTTCGTCCAGCGGAAAAATGGCCAAAAAACGGGTGGGCTATAGCCTTGGGGGGAGGGGCTGGTCAACTTCGTCCGCCGGACTCGGAATGGGGCGAGACTTTGCGAGCGGCCTCCGCATGCCAAAAATATGCCGCGGGCACAGCCGCACCCAAAAATAACAGCCTGAAGGCCGGGGCGCCTAGTTCGTCCAGCGGAAAAATGGCCAAAAAACGGGTGGGCCATAGCCTTGGGGGGAGGGGATGGCCAACTTCGTCCGCCGGACTCGGAATGGGGCGAGACTTTACGAACGGCCTCCGCATGCCAAAAATAGGCCTTGGCACAGCCGCGCCCAAAATAACCCCCCGATGGTCGGCGCGCCCAAACCCACCAGCGGAAAAAAGGCCAAAAAACGGGTGGCCTATAGCCTTGGGGGGAGGGGCTGGCCAACTTCGTCCGCCGGACTCCGAATGGGCCGAGACTTTGTGAGCATCCTCCGCGTACCAATAATAGGCCGCGGGCACAGCCGCGCCCAAAACTAACCCCCCGACGGTTGGCGCGCCCAAACCCCCCAACGGAAAAATGGCCAAAAAACGGGTGGGCAATAGCCTTGGGGGGAGGGGCTGGCCAACAGCAAATCCGCTGGACTCGGAATGGGACGAGACTTTGCGAGTGGCCTCCGCGTGCCATAAATAGGCCGTGGACACAGCCGCGTCCAAAAATAACCCCCCGGAGTCCGGGGCGCCACGTTCGTCCAGCGGAAAAATGGCCAAAAAACGGGTGGGCAATAGCCTTGGGGGGGGGGCTGGGGCCAACTTCGTCCGCCTGACTCAGAATGGGGCGAGACTTTGCGAGCGGCCTCCGCGTACCAAAAATAGGCCGAGGCAACAGCCGCGCCCAAAATAACCCCCCGAAGGCCGGGGCGCCAAGTTCGTCCAGCGGAAAAATGGCCAAAAAACGGGTGGGCTATAGCCTTGGGGGGAGGGGCTGGCCCACTTCGTCCGCCGGACTCGGAATGAATTGAGACTTTGCGAGTGGCCTCCGCGTGCCAAAAATAGGCCGTGGGCACAGCCGCGCCCAAAAATAACCGCCCAAAGGCCGGGGCGCAATGTTCGTCCAGCGGAAAAATGGACAAAAAACGGGTGGGCTATAGACTTGGGGGGAGGGGCTGGCCAACTTCGTCCGCCGGACTCGGAATGGGGCGAGACTTTGCGGGTGGCCTCCGCGTGCCAAAAGTAGGCCTTGGGCACAGCCGTGCCCAAAAACTACCCCCCGAAGGTCGGCGGGCCCAAACCCCCCAGCGGAAAAATGGCCAAAAAACGGGTGGGCTATAGCCTTGACGGGAGGGGCTGGCCAACTTCATCCGCCGGACTCGGAATGGCGCGAGACTTTGCGAGTGGCCTCCGCGTGCCAGAAATTGGCCACGGGCACAGCCGCGCCCAAAAATAACCGCCCGAAGGCCGGGGCGCCAAGTTCTTCCAGCGGAAAAATGGCCAAAAAACGGGTGAGCTATAGCCTTGGGGGGAGGGGCTGGCCGACTTCGTCCGCCACACTCGGAATGGGGCAAGACTTTGCAAGCGGCCTCCGCGTGCCAAAAATAGGGTGCGGGCACAGCCGCGCCCAAAAATAACTGCCCGAGGGCCGGGGTGCCAAGTTCCTCCAGCGGAAAAATGGCCAAAAAACGGGTGGGCTATAGCCTTGGGGGGAGGGGCTGGCCCACTTCGTCCGCCGGACTCGGAATGGGGCGAGACTTTGCGAGCGGCCTCCACGTGCTAAAAATAGGCCGCGGGCACAGCCGCGCCCAAAAATAACCACCCGAAGGCCGGGGCGCCAAGTTCGTCCAGCGGAAAAATGGCCAAAAAACGGGAGGGCTATAGCCATGGGGGGAAGGGCTGGCTAACGTTGTCCGCCGGACTCGGAATGGGACGAGACTTTGCGAACGGCCTCCGCGTGCCAAAAATAGGCCGCGGGCACAGCCGCGCCCAAAAGTAACCGCCCAAAGGCCGGGGCGCCAAGTTCGTCCAGCGGAAAAATGGCCAAAAAACGGGTGGGCTATAGCCTTGGGGGGAGGGGCTGGCCCACTTCGTCCGCCGGACTCGGAATGGGGCGAGACTTTGCGAGCGGCCTCCACGTGCTAAAAATAGGCCGCGGGCACAGCCGCGCCCAAAATAACCACCCGAAGGCCGGGCGCCAAGTTCGTCCAGCGGAAAAATGGCCAAAAACGGAGGCTATAGCCATGGGGGAAGGGCTGGCTAACGTTGTCCGCCGGACTCGGAATGGGGCGAGACTTTGCGAACGGCCTCCAGCGTGCAAAAATAGGCCATGCAGCAGCTGCGCTAAAATAACCGCCCGAAGTTCGTCCGGCGGAAATATGGCCAAAAGCGGGTGGGCTATAGCCTTGGGGAGGGGCTGGCCAACTTCGTCCGCCGGACTCGGAATAGGGCGAGACTTTGCGAGCGGCCTCCGTGAGCCAAAAATAGGCCACGGGTACAGCCGTACCCAAAAATAACCACCCGAAGGCCGGGGCGCCAAGTTCGACCGGCGGAAAAATGGCCAAAAAACGGGTGGGCTATAGCCTTGGGGGGTGGGGCAGGCCAACTTCGTCCGCCGGACTCGGAATGGCGCGAGACTTTACGAGGGGCCTCCGTGTGCCAAAAATAGGCCGCGGGCACAGCCGCGCCCAAAAATAACTGCCCGAAGGCTGGGGCGCCAAGTTCGTCCAGCGGAAATAGGCCACAAAAACGGGTGGGCTATAGCGTTGGGGGGTGGGGCAGGCCAACTTCGTCCGCCGGACTCGGAATGGGGTGAGACTTTGCGAGCGGCCACCGTCTGCCAAAATTACGCCCCGGGCACAGCCGCGCCCAAAAATACCCGCCCAAGGCCGGGGCGCCAAGTTCGTCCAGCGGAAAAAGGTAAGAAAAACGGGTGGGCTATAGCCTTGGGGGGTGGGGCAGGCCAACTGCGTCCGCCGGACTCGGAATGGGGTGAGACTTTGCGAGCGGTCTCCGGCTGCCAAAAATAGGCCGCGGACACAGCCGCGCCCAAAAGTAACCGCCCGAAGGCCGGGCCGCCAAGTTCGTCCAGCGGAAAAATGGCCAAAAAACGGGTTGGCTATAGCCTTGGAGGAGAGGGCTGGCCGACTTCGTCCGCCGGACTCGGAATGGGACCAGACTTTGCAAGCGGCCTCCGCGTGCCAAAAATAGGCCGCGGACACAGGCGCGGCCAAAAATAACCGCCCGAAGGCTGGGGCGCCAAGTTCGTCCAGCCGAAAAATGGCCAAAAAACTGGTGGGCTATAGCCTTGGAGGGAGGGGCGGGCCAACTTTGTCCGCCGGACTCGGAATGGGGTGAGACTTTGCGAGCGGCCTTCGCATGCCAAGAATAGGCCGCGGGCACAGCCGCGCCCAAAAATAACCCCCCGAAGGTCGGCGCGCCCAAACCCCCCAGCGGAAAAATGGCCAAAAAACGGGTGGGCTATAGCCTTGGGGGGAGGGGCGGGCCAACTTCGTCCGCTGGACTCGGAATGGCGTGAGACTTTACGAGGGGCCTCCGTGTGCCAAAAATAGGGCGCGGACACAGGCGCGCCAAAAAATAACCGCCCGAAGGCCGGGGCGTCAAGTTCGTCCAGCGGAAAAAGGCCACAAAAACGGGTGGGCTATAGCCTTGGGGGGTGGGGCGGGCCAACTTCGTCCGCCGGACTCGGAATGGCGCGAGACTTTGCAAGGGGCCTCCGTGTGCCAAAAATAGGCCGCGGGCACAGCCGCACCCAAAAATACCCGCCCGAAGGCCGGGGCGACAAGTTCGTCCAGCGGAAATAGGCCACAAAAACGGGTGGGCTATAGCCTCGGGGGGTGGGGCTGGCCCACTTCGTCCGCCGGACTCGGAATGCCGCGAGACTTTGCGAGGGGCCTCCGTATGCCAAAGATAGGCCGCGGGCACAGCCGCGCCCAAAAATAACCGCCCGAAGGCTGGGGCGCCAAGTTCGTCCAGCGGAAAAAGGCCACAAAAACGGGTGGGCTATAGCCTTGGGGGATGGGGCTGGCCAACTTCGTCCGCAGGACTCGGAATGGCGCTAGACTTTGCGAGGGGCCTCCGTGTGCCAAAAATAGGCCACGGGCACAGCCGCGCCCAAAAATACCCGCCCGAAGGCCGGTGCGCCAATTTCGTCCAGCGGAAAAAGGCCACAAAAACGGGTGCGCTATAGCCTTGGGGAGGGCTGGCCAACCGTCCGCGGACTCGGAATGGGGCGAAACTTTGCGGCGGCCTCCGTGTGCCAAAAATAGGCCGCAGGCACAGCCGCGTCAAAAATACCCTCCCGAAGGCCGGGCGCCAAGTTCGTCCAGCGGAAAAAGGCCACAAAACGGTGGGCTATAGGCTTGGGGGTGGGGCTGGCCAACTTGGTCGGCGGCCTTGGAATGGCGCGAGACTTTTCAAGGCGCCTCCGTGTGCCAAAAATAGGCCGCGGGCACAGCCGCGCCCAAAATACCCGCCCGAAGGCCGGGCGCCAAGTTCGTCCAGCGGAAAAAGGCCACAAAACGGTGGGCTATAGCCTTGGGGGTGGGGCTGGCCAACTTCGTCCGCCCGGACTCGGAATGGCGCGTGACTTTTCGAGGCGCCTCCGTGTGCATGCATCACACAGGATTATTTTCAACCAAACCGCGTTATTGTTCATCCGGGTCAAACCGTGTTACTGTTCATCCGCGTGGTCAAACCGCGTACTGTTGACTGATGACATGGCGCAATCCTGAGCGTTCAAACTGTTTTTAATCCGATGGCCATGATTTACTCCATGTATCTATAAAAAGGGAGCCTCTCCCCTAATTTGATATCTCTGAATCCATTTTTGGGATCCATTTTCTGTAATTCCTTCTCCATCTTGTATTTTCTTCGTATTTAAATAAATTCCAATTTTGCCCCTAGTTCAATTATGAGTAGCTAATTTCCTTTTAAGCTTGGTTTGAAGGTGAAGCCTCAACATGTGTCATGGGCTTAATTTGGTAAATTTATTTTCTCTTCCCCTCTAGTTTTTGTGGATGTTTTGACTTCTCGTCGACAAATAATACTAATCTTGTCTAGTACCGCATTGGTTTCACCTACCCTCTAGTACAAGGTTATTATTATTTGGTACGATAAGCCCTTAGCACCATATTGATTAGAGCGTGGTTCATGAGGTGTGGATTCCCCTCTCATGATTTAATTGACATTAATACAGATTATTTAGCCCATGATGCATGTTGATACGGATCCAGATACCCATTTTAATTTAAGTTTTAGCATATTCCAAATCATTTCCACCACAAATCCAATCACCCATTTCCAAAATTAATTCTACACAATTAAAATCCACCTCCTCGTGGGATCGACACTCGTCACCATTAGTCTATACTACAATAGATTAAATACGCTTGCGAGTACATTAAAATTTGCACAACATTTGTCCAGCGGAAAAAGGCCACAAAAACGGGTGGGCTATAGCCTTGGGGGGAGGGGCTGGCCAACAAATCCGCCGGACTCGGAATGGCGCGAGACTTTACGAGGCGCCTCCGTGTGCCAAAAATAGGCCTTGGGCACAGCCGCGCCAAAAATAACCCCGAAGGTCGGCGTGCCCAAACCCTCCAAGCGGAAAAATGGCCAAAACGGGTGGGCTATAGCCTTGGGGAGAGGGGCTGGCCAACTTCATCCGCGGACTCGGAATGGGCGAGACTTTGTGGCGGCCTCCGTGTGCCAAAAATAGGCCGCGGGCACAGCCGCGCCCAAAAATAACCCCCCGAAGGCCGGGGCGCCAAGTTCGTCCTGCGGAAAAATGGCCAAAAAACGGGTGGGCTATAGCCTTAGGGGGAGGGGCTGGCCAACTTCGTCCGCCGGACTCGGAATGGGCGAGACTTTGTGAGCGGCCTCCGCGTGCCAAAAATAGGCCGCGGGCACAGCCGCGCCCAAAAATAACTAGCCGAAGGCCGGGGCGCCTAGTTCGTCCAGCTGAAAAATGGCCAAAAAACAGGTGGGCTATAGCCTTGGGGGGAAGGACTGGCCAACTTCGTCCGCCGGACTCGGAATGGGGTGAGACTTTGCGAGCGGCCTCCGCGTGCCAAAAATAGACCGCGGGCACAGCCGCGCCCAAAAATAACCCCCCGAAGGTCGGCGTACCCAAACCCTCCAGCGGAAAAATGGGCAAAAAACGGGTGGGCTATAGCCTTGGGAGGAGGGGCTGGCCAACTTCATCCGCCGGACTCGGAATGGGGCGATACTTTGCGAGCGGCCTCCGTGTGCCAAAAATAGGCCGCGGGCACAGCAGCACCCAAAAATAACCCCCCGAAGATCGGCGCGCAGAAACCCACCAGCGGAAAAATGGCCAAGAAACGGGTGGGCTATAGCCTTGGGGGGAGGGGCTGGCCAACTTCGTCCGCCGGACTCGGAATGGGCGAGACTTTGTGAGCGGCCTCCGCGTGCCAAAAATAGGCCGCGGTCACAGCCGCGCCCAAAAATAACTAGCCGAAGGCCGGGGCGCCTAGTTCGTCCAGCTGAAAAATGGCCAAAAAACAGGTGGGCTATAGCCTTGGGGGGAGGGGATCGCCAACTTCGTCCGCCGGACTCGGAATGGGGCGAGACTTTGGAGCGGCCTCCGCGTGCTAAAAATAGGCCGCGGGCACAGCCGCGCCCAAAAATAACCGCCCGAAGGCCGGGGCGCCAAGTTCGTCCAGCGGAAAAATGGCCAAAAAACGGTTGGGCTATAGCCTTGGGGGGAGGGGCTGGCCAACTTCGTCCGCCGGACTCGGAATGGGGCGAGACTTTGGAGCGGCCTCCGCGTGCCAAAAATAGGCCGCGGGCACAGCCGCGCCCAAAAATAACCCCCCGAAGGTCGGCGCACCCAAACCCTACAGCGGAAAAATGGCCAAAAAACGGGTGGGCTATAGCCTTGGGGGGAGGGGCTGGCCAACTTCATCCGCCGGACTCGGAATGGGGTGAGACTTTGCGAGCGGCCTCCGCGTGCCAAAAATAGACCGCGGGCACAGCCGCGCCCAAAAATAACCCCCCGAAGGTCGGCGCACCCAAACCCTCCAGCGGAAAAATGGCCAAAAAACGGGTGGGCTATAGCCTTGGGGGGAGGGGCTGGCCAACTTCGTCCGCCGGACTCGGAATGGGGTGAGACTTTGCGAGCGGCCTCCGCGTGCCAAAAATAGACCGCGGGCACAGCCGCGCCCAAAAATAACCCCCCGAAGGTCGGCGTGCCCAAACCCTCCAGCGGAAAAATGGCCAAAAAACGGGTGGGCTATAGCCTTGGGGGGAGGGGCTGGCCAACTTCATCCGCCGGACTCGGAATGGGCGAGACTTTGTGAGCGGCCTCCGCGTGCCAAAAATAGGCCGCGGGCACAGCCGCGCCCAAAAATAACCGCCCGAAGGCCGGGGCGCCAAGTTCGTCCTGCGGAAAAATGGCCAAAAAACGGGTGGGCTATAGCCTTAGGGAGGGGCTGGCCAACTCGTCCGCCGGACTCGGAATGGGCGAGACTTTGTGGCGGCCTCCGCGTGCCAAAAATAGGCCGCGGGCACAGCCGCGCCCAAAAATAACTAGCCGAAGGCCGGGGCGCCTAGTTCGTCCAGCTGAAAAATGGCCAAAAAACAGGTGGGCTATAGCCTTGGGGGGAAGGACTGGCCAACTTCGTCCGCCGGACTCGGAATGGGGCGAGACTTTGGAGCGGCCTCCGCGTGCTAAAAAAAGGCCGCGGCCACAGCCGCGCCCAAAAATAACCGCCCGAAGGCCGGGGCGCCAAATTCGTCCAGCGGAAAAATGGCCAAAAAACGGTTGGGCTATAGCCTTGGGGGGGGGGGCTGGCAAACTTTGTCCGCCGGACTCGGAATGGGGTGAGACTTTGCGAGCGGCCTCCGCGTGCGAAAAATAGACCGCGGGCACAGCCGCGCCCAAAAATAACCCCCCGAAGGACGGCGAGCAAAAAACGTCCAGCGGAAAAATGGCCAAAAACGGGTGGGCTATAGCCTTGGGGAGGAGCTGGCCAACTTCGTCCGCCGGACTCGGAATGGGCGAGACTTTGTGAGCGGCCTCCGCGTGCCAAAAATAGGCTGCGGGCACACCCGCACCCAAAAATAACCGCCCGAAGGCCAGGGCGCCATGTTCGTCCAGCGGAAAAAATGTCCAAAAAACGAGTGGGCTATAGCCTTGGGGGAAGGGGCTGGCCAACTTCGTCCGCCGGACTCGGAATGGGGCGGACTTTGTGAGCAGCCTCCGCGTGCCAAAAATAGGCCGCGGGCACAGCCGCGCCCAAAAATAACCGCCCGAAGGCCGGGGCGCCAAGTTCGTCCAGCGGAAAAATGGCCAAAAAACGGGTGGGCTATAGCCTTGAGGGGGGGGGGGCTGGCCAACTTCGTCCGCCGGACTCGGAATAGGACGAGACTTTACGAGCGGCCTCCGCGTGCTAAAAATAGGCTGTGGGCACAGCCGCGCCCAAAAATAACCACCCGAAGGCCGGGGCGCCAAGTTCGTCCAGCGGAAAAATGGCCAAAAAACGGGTGGGCTATAGCCTTGGGGAGAGGGGCTGGCCAACTTCGTCCGCCCGACTCGGAATGGGACGAGATTTTGCGAGCGGCCTCCGCGTGCGAAAAATAGGCTGCGGGCACAGCCGGACCCAAAAATAACCACCCGAAGGTCGGCGCGCCCCAACCCCCCAGCGGAAAAATGGCCAAAAAACGGGTGGGCTATAGCCTTGGGGGGAGGGGCTGGCCTACTTCGTCCGCCGGACTCGGAAAAGGGCGAGACTTTGCGAGCGGCCTGCGCATGCTAAAAATAGGCCACGGACACAGCTACGTCCAAAAATAACCGCCCGAAGGCCGGGGCGCCATGTTCGTCCAGCGGAAAAATGGCCAAAAAAAGGGAGGGCTATAGCCATGGGGGGAGGGGCTGGCAAACTTCGTCCGCCGGACTCGGAATAGGACGAGACTTTGCGAGCGGCCTCCGCGTGCCAAAAATAGGCCCCGGCCACAGCCCCGCCCAAAAATAACCGCCCGAAGGCCGGGGCGCCAAGTTCGTCCAGCGGAAAAATGGCCAAAAAATGGGTGGGCTATAGGCTTGGGGGGAGGGGCTGGCCAACTTCGTCCGCCGGACTCGGAATAGGACGAGACTTTATGAGCGGCCTCCGCGTGCCAAAAATAAGCTACGGGCACAGCCGCGCCCAAAAATAACCAACCGAAGGCAGGGCGCCAAGTTCGTCCCAGCTAAAAATTGCCAAAAAAGCGGGTGGGCTATAGCCTTGGGGAGGGGCTGGCCTCGCTTCGTCCGCCTCGGACTCGGAATGGGGCGAGACTTTGCGAGCGGCCTCCGCGTGCAAAACTAGGCTTGGGCACAGCCGCGCCTAGTAAAATAACCGCCCGAAGGCCGGGGCGTCAATTTCGTCCAGCTGAATTATGGCCAAAAAACGGGTGGGCTATTGCCTTGGGGGGTGGGGCGGGCCAACGTCGTCCGCCGGACTCGGAATGGGGCGATACTGTGCGAGTGGCCTCCGCGTGCCAAAAATAGGCCGAGGGCACAGCCGCGCCCAAAAATAACTGCCCGAAGGCCGGGGCGCCAAGTTCGTCCAGCGGAAAAATGGCCAAAAAACGGGTGCGCTATAGCCTTGGGGGGATGGGCGGGCCAACTTCGTCCGCCGGACTCGGAATGGGACGAGTCTTTGTGAGCAGCCTCTATGTACCAAAAATAGGCCGCGGGCACAGCCGCACCCAAAAATAACCGCACGAAGGCCGGGGCGCCAAGTTCGTCCAGCGGAAAAATGGCCAAAAAACGGGTGGGCTATAGCCTTGGGGGGACGGGCTGGCCAACTTCGTCCGCCGTACTCGGAATGGGGCGGGACTTTGGGAGCAGCCTCCGCGTGCCTAAAATAGGTCGCGGGCACAGCCGCGCCCAAAAATAACTACCCGAAGGCCGGGGCGCCAAGTTCGTCAAGCGGAAAAATGGCCAAAAAACGGGTGGGCTATAGCCTTGGGGGGAGGGGCTGGCCCACTTCGTCCGCCGGACTCGGAATGGGGCGAGACTTTGCGAGTGGCCTCCGCGTGCCAAAAATAGGCCGCGGCACAGCCGCGCCCAAAAATACCCGCCCGAAGGCCGGGGCGCCAAGTTCGTCCAGCGGAAAGAGGCCACAAAAACAGGTGGGCTATAGCCTTGGGGGGTGGGGCTGCCAACTTTGTCCGTCGGACTCGGAATGGTGCGAGACTTTGCGAGGGGCCTCCGTGTACCAAAAATAGGCAGCAGGTACAGCCGCGTCCAAAATGACCACCTGAAGGCCGGGCGCCAAGTTCGTCTAACGGAAAAAGGCCACAAAATGGGTGGGCTATAGCCTTGGGGGTGGGGCTGCCCAACTTCGTCCATCGGACTCGGAATGGGGCGAGACTTTGCGAGCGGTCTCCGGGTGTCAAAAATATGCACGGGTACAGCCGCGACCAAAAATAACCGACCGATGGTCGGCGCGCTAAACC
Organism: Citrus sp. QX-2021; assembly: GCA_030444885.1. Classification (NCBI taxonomy): domain Eukaryota; kingdom Viridiplantae; phylum Streptophyta; class Magnoliopsida; order Sapindales; family Rutaceae; genus Citrus; species Citrus sp. QX-2021. The sequence goes on along the minus strand of JAUJEF010000490.1, from coordinate 3,153 downwards.
CCCAGCAGAAAAATGGCCAAAAATACGGGTGTGCTATAGCCTTGGGGGAGGGCTGGCCCACTTCGTCCGCCGGACTCGGAATGGGACGAGACTTGGCTAGCCGCCTCCACGTGCCAAAAATAGGCCGCGGACACAGTTGTGCCCAAAAATAACCTCCCGAAGGTCGTTGCGCCCAAACCCCCCAGCGGAAAAATGGCCAAAAAACGGGTGCGCTATGGCCTTGGGGGGAGGGGCTGGCCAACTTCGTCCGCCGGACTCGGAATGGGGCGAGACTTTGCGAGTGGCCTCCGCGTGCTAAAAATAGGCCGCGGGCACAGCCGCGCCCAAAAATAACCCGCCGAAGGACGTTGCGACCAAAACCCCCAACGGAAAAATGGCCAAAAAACGGGTGGACTATAGCCTTGGGGGGAGGGGCTTGCCAACTTCGTCCGCCGGACTCGGAATGGGGCGAGACTTTGCGAGCGGCCTCCGCGTGCCAAAAATAGGTCGCGGGGACAGCCGCGCCCAAAAATAACCCCCCGAAGGCCGGGGCGCCAAGTTCGTCCAGCGGAAAAATGGCCAAAAAACGGGAGGGCTATAGCCTTGGGGGGAGGGGCTGGCCAACTTCGTCCGCCGGACTCGGAATGGGTCGAGACATTGCGAGCGGCCTCCGTGTGCCAAAAATAGGCCACGGGCATAGCCGCGCCCAAAAATAACCGCCCGAAGGCCGGGGCGCCCAGTCCGCCCAGCGGAAAAATGGCCAAAAAACGGGTGGGCAATAGCCTTGGGGGGAGGGGCTGGCCAACTTCGTTCGCCGGACTCGGAATGGGGTGAGAATTTGCGAGGCGCCTCCGTGTGCCAAAAATAGGCCGCGGGCACAGCCGCGCCCAAAAATAACCCCCCGATGGTCGGCGCGCCCAAACCCCCCAGCGGAAAAATGGCCAAAAAACGGGTGGGCTATAGCCTTGGGGGGAGGGGCTGGCCCACTTCGTCCGCCGGGCTCGGAATGGGGCGAGACTTTGCGAGCGGCCTCTGTGTGCCAAATATAGGCCGCGGGCACAGTCGCGCCGAAAAATAACCGCCCGAAGGCCGGGGCGCCAAGATCGTCCATCGGAAAAATGGCCAAAAAACGGGTGGGCTATAGCCTTGGGGGGAGGGGCTGGCCAACTTCGTCCGCGGGAGTCGGAATGGGGCGAGACTTTGCGAGCACCCTCCGAGTGACAAAAATAGGCCATGGGCACAGCCGAGCCAAAAAATAACGCCCCGAAGGTCGGCGCGCCAAAACCTCCAAGCGGAAAATGGCCAAAAAACGGGTGGGCTATAGCCTTGGGGGGAGGTGCTGGCCAACTTCGTCCGCCGGACTCGGAATGGGGTTAGACTTTGCGAACGGCCTCCGCGTGCCAAAAATAGGCGCTTGGCACAGCTGCGCCTTCAAAATAGGCCATGGGCACAGCCGCGCCTTCAAAATAACCGCCAAGGCCGGGCGCCAAGTTCGTCCCGCGGAAAAATGGCCAAAAGCGGGTGGGCTATAGCCTTGGGGGAGGGCTGGCCAACTGTCCGCCGGACTCGGAATGGGGTGAGACTTTGCGAGCGGCCTCCGTGTGCCAAATATAGAGCGCGGGCGTAGCCGCGCCTAAACATAACTGCCCGAAGGCCGGGCGCCAAGTTCGTCCAGTGGAAAATGGCCAAAAACGGGTGGGCTATAGCCTTGGGGGAGGGCTGGCCAACCGTCCGCCGGACTCGGAATGGTGTGAGACTTTGCGAGCGGCCTCCGTGTGCCAAATATAGGCCGCGGGCGTAGCCGCGCCCAAACATAACTGCCCGAAGGCCGGGGCGCCAAGTTCGTCCAGTGGAAAAATGGCCAAAAAACGGGTGGGCTATAGCCTTGGGGGGAGGGGCTGGCCAACTTCGTCCGTCGGACTCGGAATGGTGTGAGACTTTGCGAGCGGCCTCCGCGTGCCAAAAATAGGCCGCGGTCACAGCCACGCCCAAAAATAATCCCCCGATGGTCGGCGCGCCCAAACCCCCCAGCGGAAAAATGGCCAAAAAACGGGTGGGCTATAGCCTTGGGGGGAGGGGCTGGCCCACTTCGTCCGCCGGGCTCGGAATGGGGCGAGACTTTGCGAGCGGCCTCCGTGTACCAAATATAGGCCGTGGGTACAGCCGTGCCCAAAAATAACCGCCCGATGGCCGGGGCGCCAAAATCGTCCTGTGGAAAAATGGCCAAAAAACGGGTGGGCTATAGCCCTGGGGGGAGGGGCTGGCCCACTTCGTCCGCCGGGCGCGGAATGGGCGAGACTTTGCGAAGCGGCCTCCGTGTGCCAAATATCGGCCGCGGGCACAGCCGCGCCCAAAATAACTGCCCGAAGGCCGGGGCGCCAATATCGTCCAGTGGAAAAATGGCCAAAAAACGGGTGGGCTATAGCCTTGGGGGGAGGGGCTGGCCAACTTCGTCCGCCGGAATCGGAATGGGGCGAGACTTTTGCGAGCAGCCTCCGTGTGCCAAAAATAGGCATGCGGGCACAGCCGTGCCAAAAATAACCGCCCGAAGGTCAGCGCGCCCAAACCTCCAGCGGAAAAATGGCCAAAAAACGGGTGGGCTATAGCCTTGGGGGGAGGTGCTGGCCAACTTCGTCCGCCGGACTCGGAATGGGGTGAGACTTTGCGAGCGGCCTCCGTGTGCCAAAAATAGGCCGCGGGCACAGCCGCGCCCGAAAATACCCGCCCGAAGGCCGGGGCGCCATGTTCGTCCAGCGGAAAAAGGCCACAAAAACGGGTGGGCTATGGCCTTGGGGGGTGGGGCTGTCACACTTCGTCCGCCGGACTCGGAATGGCGCGAGACTTTGCGATGGCGCTCCTTGTGCCAAATATAGGTCAGCGGGCACTGCCGCGCAGAAGAAATACCCGCCCAAGGCCAGGGCGCCAAGTTCGTCCCATGGAAAAAGGCCACAAAAACGGGTGGGATATAGCCTTGGGGGTGGGGCTGTCACACTTCGTGTCCGCTTGGACTCGGAATGGTGCGAGACTTTGCGAGGCGCCTCCGTGTGCCAAAAATAGACCGCGGCACAGCGCGCTGGAAAATACCCGCCCGAAGGCCGGGTGCCATGTTCCTCCAGCGGAAAAAGGCCACAAAAACGGGTGGGCTATGGCCTTGGGGGTGGGGCTGTCACACTT